>ML250036.1:16193-38249 GCA_005239495.1 Nicotiana undulata | reverse complement strand
GACAGGATGACCGCCATGCAGCAATCTATCGACAACTTGACAAACCAGCTCAACGTTGTCAATACCCTGTGGGCTTGTATTTTTGTATATATATATTTCAGTTGCTGTATCTATGTAGCCGCCCGTTGACACTGTGACACTAGTCCTGGCACACACTTGTTGTAGTTATGATTGGGTTTTCGGGGTTGTATATTTTTGGCCTAGCTGTGGTTCAGCTGGTATCTACGGCCTGACCTCATATCGCTGTTATATTCCGCATTATATTTGTTATAAATTGTAAATAACTGGAATATCGAGTTCTGGGGTAGTATCTCCTAAGGATTCATATGTTGGCTTGCCTAACCTCGCCGTTAGGTGCCATCACGACCTGAACCGGGTTTTGGGGCGTGACAGTTTTCTTGAGGGAGTAAAGTCTAAAGAAAAAAAATGCAAAAAGATTTTTCTTTTTCTTTCATTTGTAGAACTGATAATGGAATGGAAGAACTTGAGTATCTACGTTTTTTGACATGTTTTATGCCGAGACTTAGAGTTGTAACAGATGAGCCGATTATCTATTTCGTGTTTTATATGGCCACATGCCTTGATAATATATGTGACTTTCTTTTGTCGCTTAAGTTCATGCGTTGACTCCTATGACTATTTTCCATGTGTTGAACTAATAAGATGGTTGTGCTTAGTTGTTTAACTAGAGTGTCGGGTTTGAGCCGTCCGGAGTGAATCATGTGCATTGTGTGATGTGAGGTCTTGATTATATTTTGTGTTATCCTGTGTTAGTCTAAACTAGCCCCGTATGTTACTCGAAACGAAATAAGTAAGTTTTGTGAGTCTTGGAGATGATGTAGGCGTTTCTTTGATTGTCTATTGAGCTAGTATGCCACCATAAATAAAATTAATCCTTAAATAGCCCTTTTTTTTATGAAATAAGTGGTATATTAATAACAAAAGTATCCACAGGATGCAGATTACAAAATAGGGCATGTATCAGCTCATAATGTAGACAAAAACAATAAGAGGATTATGGAGCTGATAAATTCCAAAAAGAGGTCAGGATTATATACAGGGGTATGGTTAACCTAACTAAAAAGGAAAACTAAACATCTAGCCTTAAGTTGACATCTGGCAGTTGAAATACCATAAAAGCATCTTTGATTCCTCTCCGCCCATAAGCACCACAAAATAGAAGCAGGAACCATAGACCAGATTTTCTTGATGGATTTGTCAACTTCCCGGTAGCTCCAACACATAAAGGCTTCCCTGACACTGCATGGCATAGTTCAATGCAGTCCAAAAAGTGAGAGGAACATAGACCATATGTCACTTGCAACCGAACAATGTAGAGACGGTGATTGATCGATTCATAGTCGCAGAGACACATGTGACATCTGTTGGCTAATTGGAAATTCCTTCTGGTGAGGTTGTCTTGGGTTAGGCAAGCGTCGTGTAGAGCAATCTAGCAGAGAGCACTGATCTTTGGAGGGAGCTTCGTCCTCCATATAAGTTTCCACGGCCATCGATCAATCAATACTTTATTAGAGCTCAGATTAAAATAATTTTCTTTGACCGAAAAGCAGCCTCCCCTCCTGTTACCCCATTTAAGTTTGTCCATAATCTAAACTTTGACTGAAGCACTTTGGAGACAACCAAGAAGAGCCAGCAAGTCCTCAATCTCCCAGTCATTCAGGTTTCTTCTTAAGTAAGGCACCATCAGTTCACCACCCAATTCTGAGCAACTATAGAATCTGGGTTAGACGCAAGTGAGAACATTCTTGGATAAGCATTTTTCAGTGTGGTAGTTCCTATCCATAAGTCCTTCCAGAATAGGATATGTTCACCATTGCCCAACTGGAGTGATGTATTAAGAGAGAAAGAATTCCACAATAACCTGATGCCCTTCCAACCATGAGGAGTATTAGCAACACTAGAGCACCAGTGACTCTCACGACCATACTTGGCTTGGACTACCTCCTTCCAGAAAGCCATTCCTTCCTTACTATACCTCCAGTGCCATTTCATAAGCATACTCTCGTTGTATAAAGCCAGATCCTTGACCCCCAGTCCCCCAAGCAACCTAGGGAGGATTACCTTAGCCCACTTCACAAGGTGAAATTTATGTTCTTTATTGTTGCCCTCCCATAGGAATGAACATCTGAGTTTGTCGAGCAGTTTCCGAACACTTGCTAGAAGTTTGAAGTGGGACATAAAGTAAGTAGGTATGCTATCCACAACGCTGTTAATAAGGGTTATTCTGCCACCTAGGGAGAGATATTGTTGCTGCCAGGAAGCTAATCTCTTCTCAAAATTTTCAATGATTCCATTCCAAATTCCAAATAACAGTAGATTTGTGTCTAGCACCCAGAGGAAGGCCTAGGTAAGTGGTCGGGAAGGACCCTATGTTACAACACATAATTTCAGCCAAATCCTCTAAGCCGGGAACTACATTAACAGGATATATGATGCTTTTAGACATGTTAACATGTAGGCCTAACAGTGCTTCGAAAATCATCAAAGTGAGACTAAGATAATGAACTTGAGTCTTCTCAGCACCACAGAAAAACAGAGTATCGTCAGCAAACAGCAAGTGTGAAACTGAGACTGAATAACTAGATCTATTGCCGACCCCAAAGCCATCTAACCAGTGCAGTTGTTTGGCCCTGTTCAGTATGTAACTGAGTACCTCCATAGCTAGAATAAAGAGGAAGGGGGATAAGGGTCCGCTTGTCTTATTCCTCTCTTGGGAGAGAAGAAACCAATCGGGCTTCTATTAACCAGAACAGAATATTTGAATGTGGAGAAGCAAAATTTAATCCATTTGATCTATTTAGCACCAAATCCCATCTGCCTTAGAATTGAGATGAGGTATTCCCAGTTGATTTTGTCAAAAGCTTTCTCTATATCAAGCTTGAATAACAACCCAGGTTCACCACTTTTCAGCCTCCAATCCAAGGCTTCATTAGCAATAAGAGTTGCGTCTGATATTTGTCTGCTTTTGATGAAAGCATTTTGATAGCCGGAGACCAGCTTCCCAATAACCTTTTTCAGTCTTTCAGTAAGTACCTTGGCCACTATCTTGTACATACTGTCAGTCTATAGGCCTGAAGTCCTTAAGCTCGAGAGCTCCTTTCTTTTTGGGGATGAGGGCAATGAAAGAATCATTAAAGGATTTTACCATATGACAATTACAGTGAAAATGGTTGAAGGTTCCCATGACCTCCTGTTTGATAGTCTCCCAACAATTTTGATAAAATGCCATTGTAAAACCATCTGGGTCGGGACTTTTATCAGGGGCAGAGGAGTTGATGGCATTCAAAACTTCTTCCTCATCAAAAGCAACTTCCAATGCCTCCATCTCCTCATTGTTTAGACAGCCCAAGCCTTCGAAAGTGGCGTTTGGTCTCCAATCTTCATTCTCGGAGTAAAGGTCCTGATAGAACTCCAAAATCACACTTTTAATTTGCTCGTTGTCTTCAATAATATCTTCTCCCACCTAGATTCTGTCAATACAATTATATCTCCTGTTGGAATTGGCTATCTTTTGGAAGTATTTAGTGTTTGTGTCCCCTCATTTAACCATAGGCATCTTGACTTTTGTCTCCATGATGTCTCTTAGATCTGGCAAGCTGCTGCAATTCCAACTTTAACTGCAAAATTTTATTTGATTCAGCTTGCATCTTGACTTTTGTCTCCATGATGTCTCTTAGATCTGGCAAGCTGCTGCAATTCCAACTTTAACTGCAAAATTTTATTTGATTCAGCTTGGGTATTCAATCTTCCTTCTGTAGCATGCTCCATTAGTAATACCTCTTCAAGTGCTTTGTTAGTTATAGTAATAACTCTACCAAATACTTCCTTGTTCCAGATTACTAGATCTTTCTTGAGTAGCTTCAGCTTTTGAGCAAGAATAAAGTCGGGTGATCCGTTCACCAGATAACCTTGCCACCATTGTTTGATCATAGCATCAAACCCTTCCTGCTGCAGCCACATGTTCTCAAATTTGAAGTAAAAAGGTTCATTAGTCCAGTCCCCGCACACCAATGCAATAGATTGTGGTCTGAAACCCACTTCGGGAAGAGCTGCTGTTGAACAGAGCCAAAAAAATTCATTCCATTCTGAAGAGATCAAGAACCTATCGATTCTTGAGGTTTGCAGGGAATTTTCGCCTCTAGCCCATGTATAATAAGCCCCTCGCACGGGAAGGTCTTCCAAGCCCACNACTATGTTACTTCAAACCCATGCTTTAATGACTTCCTTCTATATTTTATGAAAGCTTTAAATCACTGCGTACTGCTAAATCTTACCGCTGCCTTTAACTACTGTATTTTGAAAATCAACTATCCTTCAAGTCACTCAGTCCTAATTGAATCTTCTACTTTCATTAAGTTTCCAAAACAGATCTTTTGCAACTCATTGTTTTACACCCACCAACCCCCCCCACCCACCCACCCAATCACCCAACTATCATTCCACAAACCTCTCACAGCAACCAATTCATCCCAAAATTCAATCCTTTCCCAATTAGAGTGAGGACCGTAAACACCAGTAAAGCAAAATCTGAAATCAACATGAACCCCCTCTAGCATAGAAGAGATAGAGAATTGACCTTGTTGAGACTCGATGCAATTCCAATGTCTTTTATCCCACAAGATGATAACACCTCCTTTGTTGCCTATAGCTTTCAATTCAGTCCAGCCGACCCATCTTACCCCAAATCTGTCTAACAATATCCACTGAACAATTGTTTGTCTTGGTTTCTTGTAAGCAAAGAATGTCTGCTTTCCACCTCTTAACTAGTGACTTTATTGTGTCTCTTTTGCTCGTGTCATTGAGCCCACTAATGTTCCAGCAAATGATTTTAGCCTTCATTCGAAAAAGGCTTTGTGATACCTACCCGTAACCGAACCTTCACCCTTTTCATATGTTATTGAACACTCCAGCTTATTTGCTTCTTTTTCCCCTTTGTTCATTGATTTCTTCTCTACATTCCCCTCCCGCCCTTGCGTGAGCTTCTGAAGTTGTCTCTTTTGCTCCATTCGAAGGATCATATCAAAGATTTCATGCTCAAAACCAGAAGAATTGATTCCAAAAGCCTTGCATGCTTTAGTCATCGCTACCTTGGTCCAGTGAGAGGTTTCGATAATCATTAGAGTGCAGTGGAAGGTTTCGATAATCATTGGAGTGATGATAGATGATTTCCCTAACCCTTCATGCTATGGTAGGGACAAAGTTTTGCTGCCAAAAGGAGGAGAGATATCAGAATCTTGGAATTTAACCATGGAGAAGTTGGGGAAATTCGATGGTAGAGAGAGGAGTGAAAGGTTTTGACTTGGATCAGCTTCATCATCAGCGTATTCTTCTCTGCCATCGGAGTCATCGTACCCAGAATTGGAGATAGAAGCAGAGGCCGTCTGATTTAAGGGGGTAATGTTGGGCCCCCTTGCAAAATCTTAGGTGGGCTTCCAGAATTAAAAGGTGATTGGGCCGGCCCAAAAGTTTTAGCTCTCCATTTCATTATTCCTTTCCCTATTGAAATAACCTTGGGCCTCTTTCCTTACAACAACAACAAATCCAGTTTGATCCCAACATGTGGGGTCTGAGGAGGGTAGTCTGTACGCAGACCTTACCCCTATCTAATGCAAGTAGAGAGGTTGTTTCCAATAGACCCTTGGCTCAGGAAAGGCAAGAAGAAAAGGGAAGCAAGAAAGGAAGAAAGATGAAAAAAATTACAATACCAATAAAAATCACATACCGTAATAAAGGATAAATAGTATCCAACAATAGCAACAGGGAATACAATACATGAGGCAAACAAAACCACATACCGTAATAAAAATCTAAGAATATGAAGGGAAATTCATACTACTAAGCCTATCGGTGAACGATATAAACTACCTACTAACCTTCTACCTTAATCCTCGACCTCCACACCATCCTATCAAGTGTCATGTCCTCGGTGAGCTGAAGCATCGCCATGTCCTGCCTAATCACTTCTCCCCAGTACTTTTTAGGCCTACCTCGACCCCTTCTCAAACTCTCCATGGCCAACCTCGCACACCTCCTGACAGGGGCATCAATGCTTCTTCTCCTAACATGTCCGAACCATCTCAGCCACGAATCCTGCATCTTGTCTTCCACAGAGGCTACTCCTACTCTGTCCCAGATAGCTTCATTCTTAATCTTATCTCGCCTGGTACACCGACACATCCATCTCAACATCCTCCATCTCCGCTACTCTCATCTTCTGCACGTGGGAGTTCTTGACTGGCCAACACTCAGCCCCATACAGCATAGCGGGTCGAACCACCACTCGATAAAACTTACCCTTAAGTCTTAACGGCACAATCCTATCACATAGAACACCAGAAGCGAACCTCCACTTCATCCATCCCGCTCCGATGCGATGTGTGACATCTTTGTCAATCTCCACGTTACCCTGGATAATAGACCGAGATACTTAAAACTCGCTTTCTTGGGGATAACTTGAGCATCCAGCTTAACCTCTACGTCTGCATCATGGGTCTCACTGAATTTGCACTCCAAGCATTCTGTCTTGGTTCTACTCAGTTTGAAACCTTTAGACTCCAAGGTCTGTCTCCAAACCTCCAACCTCGAGTTAACTCCGCTACGCGTCTCGTCAATCAACACTATATCATCGGCAAATAGCATGCACCAAGGCACCTCCAACTTGGATGTGGCGCGACAGTACATCCATTGCCAAGGCAAACAAAAATGGGCTAAGAGTCGATCCCTAGTGCAACCCATCACCATAGGGAAATGGTCCGAGTCACCACCCACAGTCCTCACCCAAGTCTTAGCATCATCATACATGTCCTTAATCACTCTAATGTACGCTACCGGAACGCCGCTAACCTCCAAACACCTCCACAGAACCTCCCTCGGAACTTTATCGTATGCCTTCTCCAGGTCAATAAACACCATATGCAAATCCTTCTTCCTGTCCCTGTACTGCTCCACTAATCTCCTTACCAGATGAATCGCTTCCGTAGTCGAACGCCCCGGCATGAATCCAAACTGATTCTCGAAAATAGACACGCACCTCATCACTAGAGGAGTAATAAAATCGTTGACCTTTGGGTGGGCCAGCTTTTTTGTTGGACCGGGCCTAGGTTCTGATTCAAATTTTAAAGTAGCAGGCGTGAGTCTCGATGCAGCCATCTCCTTAGACCAAATGTCATTGAAACTTTGGTTAAAAGAAGGTGATTGAGAGCTAGTTCCGGCAACAGCGATATTGCAGTGGCCATCTGGAATAATGGAGATAACAAAGACCAAATCTTCCACAACCAGGTCAATTTTACTTGGAGGATCTTGGTTAGAGTTCTTGATACAAATACGGGCCCATAGGAGGTTGTTTATGTTCTCTGTGTCTACGTCCACATCTATGTAACCACGACAACAATTGTCGATGAACTTCATAGTTTTTTCCGACCACCCATGCAACGGAATCCCAAAGGCCCTTACCCATTTTTGACCTAGAATATTCTCAGAGACTTTTGTACCCATGGACGGAAACCACCAGTCGAGGGAGAGTCTTCTCCCGTTCCAAAACCAATCGCCGGTCTTGACCCTTTCAGCCTCCCACCTCGAGGGAAGCTTGAATACGAAAAGATTGTGATTTAGAGGCTTAACTCGCATTAGTGAACCATATCTGAAGCACTTCAGGTTGAGGATCAGAACAAAAGGAGTCATTGAAAGCTTCGACTAAGCAGCGGGATAAAATCTGTCTGTTCCCATCTTCTGGGTTGGTCTGAGCTTTAAAATCTGGCCATTTTTGCACACTTGCTGCTTGAAAATAAGATAGGTCCGGCGAGGTGAATCTCTGATGAAAAGAGTTAGGGCTCCCTAGAAATCTTAAGTTCTTGTCTGCCACGTTACTCCAGCCCAGATTGTATTCTTTCTCTGGAATTATGATCGCCGATTTCCTTTCGCCAACCCATTTTTCAACTCGAATGAAGTGGCCATATATTGTAATTTTGATGTACTTTGTGAACAAGATTCTGTTGTTTTCTTCCCCATTTCCTGTAAAGATCACCTGAACCCCTGGAAGCTTGTTTGATGCTGTCACATACCCATCTCATATTGTCCTCATCAATTTTAATTTTGCTGATAAAACGGGTACTCCTTTCTATGAAAATGAACCACTTAAGATGACCATCACTAATGTCAGAAAGTTCAAAAGATTTATCTCCCGCATTAAAAAGTAGCTTCCCCCCTCCCCCCATTTTAAAACATTGACAAGCCGGAGGGAGGCCTTGCCGGAGGGGAGAAAGTTGGTTAGAGGTAGGTGCACATTTCCCAAGTCAGAGAAAAAAGGTGCTTTTTTACTTAAATAGCCCATTTGAGCCTATAAACCTTTTCTTTGGCACCCACATGACAAGTCGATTCCCTATTTGTTCTTAATTAGATCTTTTGAACATTTACCTCCTAAAGCACTTAAGTCGCTAGAAGAATAAGGTGGGAGTTGAGGTAGCTTTTGAGTGGAACAACAAAAAGGCCAAAAGGTGCACGTATGTTTTGAAAGATCATTAGCCGAGCAACCCAAGTATGGAGTGTGTAAAAAATCAATTAAAAAAAGAAAAAGAAAATAAAAAAAAAAGAGAAAATACACCTCTTATTCCTCTTAATCCGAGCTAGTGAATGCATAGTCGTGCTTAAAGAAGAAAGGCCAAATTGTATATGATTTCGTGGCATTGCTTTAATTGGTCATGAAGAGTATGTATTTGAAAGTTAAGTGTAGTGTATTAAAGTGCTTACGGGTGTTAGTCACTATATCCAAATATATCCTACTCATCGCTTAGCCTACATTACAACTTGGAAAGACCTAATTCATCCTAGACTTCGCAAGCTTAAATTAGTAGAGACATACACTACGGGCATGCCTATGGATCGACCTCGGGATGAACATGAATTTCTTTGAGAGAGTGAGCGAATTCTTTCGATTTGTAAGTCCGTAAATTATCCTTGAATGCATATTTGACTGCGTGGACTAATTTTTCTCTTTGGTTTGTGGTGAGGGCACAGGATTTACAAAAGATTGGTTAAGTCCGGCCATTTTGAGTTAACACAAGAAGTGAGTCATGGTAGGGAATGTATTGGAGTCATCTTTTGAGGTTAGGATCTTAGAAGAAGTCGCACAAATATTTTAAATTGTCTTGGCACGGGTCTACTTTTGAAGAAAAATGCCAATAGTTCTTATGTTGAGTTCTAAGTGCTGGTATAAGCCATTGCCATTGGTATGATGCATGAGTATATTTCGAAAATGTGTTTCTTGCCATTGTGCTTAATTTTGAAAGTTGTTCGAGTACGAGCAAGAGTTTAAGTGTGGGATGTTGATAAACGGCCTAAAGTGCATATTTTTTGGTATACTTTAATCTCATAACTTGTGTGGTTACGGTAGGTTACATGAGTTTTTGTAGTGAATAATGCTCATTACGTGCATTCTTATGTGTAGGAGTAAGTTGGACGAAAAGTGAGCAAAAGAAGTTGATTCGGGACCACAAGACAAAAGAAGAACTTTGCTCGCTCATTCTCGCGTGCACACGAGAGAGTGAACGAGTTAGCTGAGGAAAAGCTTAAGAACAAAATAGCGGATTACGGCAAAAAGGCATGGAAGTGCACGAGAGACCTAGAAGGAAAAGAAAAAAAGAAGCACTTCACTCGTTCGACCTCGCGTGTGCACGAGAGAGAGAACGAGCTAGCCTAAAAAGGTTGTTCTAAAGTGGGCTTGTATTATTTCGCCCCATGCAAACCCTATCACATATAAATAGTCCTTAAACTCACTTTTGAAGGAGATTTGGACACTTTTAAGGAGTGAATTTTGACCTAAGGAGAAAGTAGTCGACCGAAGAAGGCAAGAACTCTTTAGGAGCAAGACGGAGAATTCTTTTACGAGTTTTTCACTTTCTTCTTCCTATTTTCATTATTGGTTATGAATTCTAGTATTGTAGTTTCGCATACTATTATAAATAATTAATTAATTATCTAGCGTTTGATGGAACCTTTAGTAGGATGAATTCTTATTACGTGTTTATATAATTGATCCGTTGGATATCTCTACTTGTTCAACTACGTGTTTATTGTGCATGTATCAGTCGTGTTGGCTCCATCGTGTTGAGGATGAGCTTCAAGGAGCATCAGGACTTTGCGGGAGGCAACGACCATCTAGATATGTTGTATTGCATGTCCTAAGAGTGCCAAAGAAGTATAGCAAGGACTTGGGAGGATCCCAAAGGTCTAGCCTATGCGACGGCCGCGTGCATGCCATGAATGTCAGCATCGCACATTTTCGAGCTATGGATGGAATATAGGGATTTCGTCTGCAGGCCTTGTTCCTAACATGTCCTTATTGGCTGTGGAAAGTGAGCATCGGACCTTGCCAAGCTCGCCACTGCTTTCAACTCGAGGTTAGGGTTGCTACTTATTGAGCACATGGGGTCGGTTGTACTCATACTACACTCTGCACTTCGTGTGTTGATCATGATAGTTGCCAGTGAGCTGGATGAGATTTCGAGGTAGCACTATTGTTCTGTTCGCAAGCCTTCAAGTCCCCTCTTTTATCTTATGTTCTTACCGTTCAATCTTCCAGACAATAATGTATTTTGTTAAAACTTTGTATTTAGTATTCTATAGAGCTCATGCACTCGGTGACACCAGATTTTGGGGTGAATTCATTTGTATTGACATTTTAACTTCAGTTATTTATATCATTCCGCTTTTGAGACAATTTCTTATCATTATCGAAGTTTATTTCCGCATATTTGTTATTGGCAAGCGATGTTAGGCACCGTCACTGCTCCAGTGAGATTTTGGGTCGTGACAATAAAAGAAACATTACATATGAAATATTGAGTTGGTTTAGTTTTGATTGGGTGATGCCAAGCACGATCAAAGATGTTCTATTCAGCTGGGCTTTTGGTAGTCCGAAGAGAAGGCGAAGAGCATGAGATGTCGCTTCATAAGCACTTATGTGGATTGTCTGGAGGGAGAGAAATAGGATAGGCTTTGATAGAATAGAGAAAGATTTTGCTCATTTGAGGAATAGCCTTTTATCCCTTATTTCTTTTTCGTGTCCTCATCAGGTACCCGTAGGTATAGATGATTGGGTTTCATTTGTAGAAAATCATATTAATTTGTAGGTTCGTCTACTTTTTGGTATACTTCTTGTGTACGGGTCTTTTGTGCCCATTTATTAATAAATTTTATTACTTGATAAAAAAATTAGACCAGCAAAATTCCTAAAAAGACTGTCCTTTAACATTACAAATCCCGTGAAAGATATCTGATATCATGCATTAGTTAACAGCTAAAACAAAATCATAGCAACTGGCTAGAAATTGCAATATGCGTAAATTTGACGAGTTAGTAGAGCAACTCACTTTGTCATGACTTGAGGGTTCATGTTTTATGATTGTTTTGATGGAATTTATTGCTTGAATCAGAATAACTGCTTCTTCATCCGTTGATGCTATGTCCACATCTGAAATTTCTGCATGTCCATGATCACTTAAAGAACTGAAACTAAATAAATAAAGAAACAATGATGCTCAGAATCCTCTCCTATAGATTCCCAGTATTCCATAGACAAAAGATGCTTTACCAGATGAAGTCAAAATCAATAGCCTTTCCAAACATGTGCTTGCTATATTTGGAAGTCGTTTGGCACATAAACCAATGGCAGCAACAGCATCTGCAGCAAACCTTCTGTATGGATCTTTAATATAATCCTAGAAATTCACTAACATTAACACCAACTTGCATGACCAAATCCACGACAAAAAAGAGAAAAAGAATATAATCATGCTGTAGAAGCTATTTTTACTTCCTCAAAAGGTTATCAAGTTAAATGAAGCAGCTTGTAGAAGCTACTTGTGGACAGGTGAGGCTACCATCTCTAGAAGGGCCTTGGTTACATAGGAAAGGGTCTGTTCGCCTAAAGGAGCAGGGGGGACTTAATATTCTATGGAATCAGGCTACTATACGTATGCTTCTTTGGGCCCTAAGGCAGCACAAAGAGAAGCTATGCATTGCCTGGGTACATACATATTATATAAAGAAGCAGAATTTCTTTACTATGGAGGTGCCAAACCAAACTTCTTGGTTAGTAAAGAAAATATTAAATATGAGAAAGATTTGGCAGAACTGGGGACCTGCTCTGATCAGAAAGGGAGAATTTCATATCAGGGCTGCTTATAAAGCATTGAGAGAAAAGGTTGACAATGTCCCGCGGAAGAACCTGGTTTGCCATAATGCTGCAAGTCCTAAACAGGTTTTTATACTTTGATTGGCTTTACTGGGCAAATTGAGAACTAAGAATCTTCTCCTTAGATGGGGTATTAGTATTGATGGTGGCTGTGTTCTATGCAAATCCCAACCTGAAACTGCACATCACCTATTTTTTGAGTGCACCTTCTCAAAATCTTTCTGGCAAAATTTTCTGAGATATGAAGTGGCAAAGAAACATTCTGTCCTGGGATTTGGAGTGACAATGGATTCAAAAGACAGCTAAGAGGAGGACTTCTCAAGGAACTTTACTCAAAACCTGCTTTGCTACTGCTGTTTATGATATTTGAATTTAAAGGAAGACTCGGGTGTATCAGAATAGATCTAAAAGTATGGAGAGAATGCTACATGACCTGAAGATAGCTATATTCATCGAATGAGGGATAATAGGAGGATGTTTGCGTTTATTTAGATGTTTTTCTTAAGGAGTTAGTAGCTAAGGAGTTTTGGCTGTTCGTAGGGGTATTACGAGAGGGGCTAACCTGGTAGGTTGCCCTTGTTTTATACAGAAATTGATGATTAATAAAATTTCTTTAGATGCCAAAAAAACATAATCGTGCTGATACAGAAAGTTAACACGCCGCTGTAAAGAGATTAGAAACCCCAATATGTAAGCAACAAAATTGTAACAATTTAAAAAATCGATTACCCGCACATTACTCCCTTTTTGTAGATGGGAAAAAAACAAATATTACATTTAATTGCATATAAAGAAAGAGAGAAAGGTGCTTTTGAAGAATTCTTGAGCATATAAGCTGAGATTGGCTAGTATAAAGCATCTCACATAATTAGATCAAGAGAATCATTATGTTCTGAAAATTGTGCAAATGGGTAAAATTATGATGAGAAAATGTACCTGGAACTCATCAAAAATAGGTGAAATGGATGAATGTGTCGCAATTAAAGATAGTATGTCAAGCTTCAGAGCTTTTACTTGATAAGGATCGGTAGAGCTCACGAAGAAGTCTTCAAAATGGGAAACAAACAGGGTAGGCATTGCTTTAGCAAACACTTGAATGTTGCACAGCACCTGCATCAACCAAATCATAACATATAGACCAAAAACAAGGAAATGCATTATATATGGCAGCAAAGTTGTGGCCGTAGTATTTTCATAAAACAAATTTCTACTTAACAGATAAATGTTTGATTGCAGCAAAATAATGTGGTCATAGTGTTTTCAGGAAGACGGTTCTAAATATAAGCCTCTAAAGGTCTGAACACATGCCACAAGCATCTCACTAGCTAGTAAGTTTATGGAGAATTTGATCTTCTTAAACCATGGCCAAGAACTCTTTAACTTGTGAAACATTTCATCAAAAGATAGTTTTAATCCAGTTCTTGAAGCCACTTTTTTCACAACCTAAACTGTGGATAAACTTCTTTTAAGGCAAAGAAAAGCTGGCATGCTAGTTCAAATGTGAAAATGGCTTGAACCAGCTAAATTTATCTGTGCATTAAACTTCGGAGCAAAAAAAATTGCTTGACATAGTTGATTTAAAGGCAGAACTTAGGAAAGCATCAATTTGACCATCAACACTAATTTTTTTCCTATACAAGGGACTGTCACTACTATTAAGTGGTCCAATATCGATATTCAACAAGAAATTTTATTCTAAACGACGAGAGAAGTGAGAAATCAAAAGATGGTTATGTGGTGCACCCCTCTGCCTTGAGTTGTCAACATCCCTTCCCAACCCATATTCCTCTTCCTTTCTCCTCTAAGTCGCACTCTCCCAGCAACACAATGATGACATTGTTTTATTTCTCTCTTTATTTTCTTTTTCTTTTTTTTCTTTTCTTTTTTCCCTTCTTTTTTGAGCATACAACTCCCACAGCAACTTGTGAAATTAGGATGTTGAGATTGTCAAACTATTTCTACATGTCTTTGTCCCATTGACAAGTTAACCGCACAAGATAACATTTAAAGTATTACAAACAAGAGAATTAAGAAGACTGGACAATGTTATAACATCTTGTGCAATTTATATTCCCACTTTTTTCATTCTACAATGCCAATTTCCACTAAATTGAACATCAAAGCTTGAATTTCCATAAAAGAGGTCATATGCATTGCAGGTGACAAACTCCTAGCAAAACTGTCCAAGAAGTTAACAGAGAATCAAGGTTATGTCGTCAATAGTTAAACAACTAAAATGCCGCTTCTCAATGTTCGTTTCCATCACTCTAGGCAAAATATTTCAATGGCCCCTGAGACGTATTACCATGTAACTAAATAAGAATCAGTTTTGACTCAAATTATTGCGAGACAAAGAATTACCACATATTTTGAGGCATTGGATGATCTCAACAGAAACAACAAAGGTTTAACAATTCTCTTAATTTCCTCTTTTGGTGCCATAATCCAGTGCATCCCAGCAGCAGCAAGTACTACTGCACTATTTTGACTCCACAATAGAGGTAAAGTGCACTGCAGCAGGACCTTCACATCATCGTTACTTTTGGAAGACGTAAAGTTTGAAAAGTCCTTCACAGAAGAAACTCTCTCGGAACATGGGCAGGATAAATACTTATCTGGTCCTTCAAGATAACTCCTAAATACCATTTCTGCTATCTCAGATTCACAAACTACAGTGCCAACGTCATTGGTGCTCTCTTTGATTTCAAATTCGTTTTCTGAATTGCATTTCTCTGAAGAATGGGAAGCTGCCATCAAGGATTCTTTAACAAGCCCGTGCCTAGCAATAACATATCGTATAAGGATCCCTATCAAAACAATCTGACCCCATTCTTCCACATCAGGGAGAGTCTCACACAGCCTTCTATAATTTCTCCCAATAAAAGAGAAATTACTAGGACAGATACAAGCAAATGCAGCAGCAGCAGCTCCAACTACTCCAGGAGAGTTGTCATTCAGAAGAATTCCAACAAGCTGCAAAACATAATAGTAGTTGCAGTAGAAGTCAGGTGTCGTAAAGATGAAATTCAATTCATATAGGAGCTTTTCTTGAAGCAAGAATTTGTGGTTTACTTGTATCACACAAGTATGACCGAAGCCATGAATGCATTTTAGTTCTGGAAGTATGGCAACGGGGAAAAATTCGTGAAAAATCTAAGTTGCGTAAAGTTTTTTTTTTTTTGGGTGAGAAGAGAAGACCCTGCACCACTGACAAAAGTTCAATGGAATTAAAGTTAGACAGCTTTAGCTATTTTTGAATTTCACAAGTCTACTTTTTAGGACAACCAAGGGACACCTCGCTTAGCAAGAGATCTGATATGATTTTTAGATAAATAACTTATCCATTGGGAGCAGTTCTTTCCTCAATAAGTAAAACTGGATGGTGGTTACAAGGACATGGTTATTTTATAAGAAGCCTAAGTTATGACCAACATCCCCGGCCTCAAAGCTACAAAATTTACCTCTTCAATAGTACTAGTATTCTCCTCCAAACGCAAATCATGCAACTTTGGAAGTGCATTAGCAGCACACTTCCTAACATACACTGATGGATCTCTTGCACATTTTCCCACAGCCACCAGAACAAGGGGTGCAATCACATGAAGGCGAATTCCTGCCATCGTACGGAGTGCCCATGCCCGTACCAATGGATTAGGATCGCCCAAATCCTTCTGGAAACAGTTTATTGAAAGCAATGCTTCATTTGGACGCCTAAAACATAAATAAAACAGAAGCGTAAGTTTTTTCAAGTTATTCTAATATCATTAAGATTGGTTATAAGGTTGTTTGTTAATAAGTATAATATACAGACACATGCATACATAAAGCAAAGCAAAGCAAAGCTCTAACCAGAAATACAATAGAAGTATCCATGTGCACAAACCAGCTTTACATCGTCTTAGTTTACCACATTATATTCGTAAATATTCATCTGCACAAACCAGCAGCACATCATTTTAGGTTACCGCATTATATCCGTCAAAACCTTGGTAAAGGAAGAAAAGTCCCATGCATCATGTTTAGAAGCTAGAAACTTTTCTGGAAGTGGCAAGCAGACATTTACTGTCTGCAAGAGACTAAGCTCTAGATTTTCCAAACACAAATTGCAGGCCAACTCTGGGCAGGCAGATGGACAAACTATGCTGTGTTGGATGCTGAAGGCACTAAGGAGCAATGTTCTAATATAGGACAAGAGGACCTGGTCAGATACCGAACTTATAAAGGGAGAGTATTCTACTACTGTCTCATTTATCAATGTTCAATGGCTTCAAGTGGGTTCTCTGTGGAGCTTATGTTGGTAGGATCCTACCAATAGACATAATAGAAGCTCTGTAGCCACCAAAAGGTCTACTTAAGATCCATGAGTTGTGTAAGAATTTCAACATCACCATGTTCTCAGGAAAAGAAAGCACAACCATAACCTCAGCAGAACCATAATAGAGTTCTCTAACTTGGTAGACGACTTAGAGCTAGCTGACTTACCTGGTCAAGAGACATTCAGAATTGATTGTCTACTATCCTTAGTAGGTTGGGATGACAGCTTCAGGCTTCAGCAACATCAGACAATCCACTCTTCCCAGAGTTACTTCAGATTCACCAATATCAGTGCAAAGAAGGTCCCTTTGGCGAACGAGACAATAAGGCCTCATTTGTTTGCACTTAATGAAGGCATGAATCTTAATCATTAAGATCTCAGACATTACCAGTGTTGTCAATGGCGCGCTTAAGCCCTGAAGTGAGGCTCAAAAGACGTTGAGCGCTTCGCCTCGCTTTGTGGGCGCTTTAGTGTCGCATCAAAGCTCTAAGGCATACTCTTCCTTGCCAATGAGTGTAATCCTCAAAAAGCGATCTTAAACAATTGATATTTCACTTTATCGTGATTTTTTTTACTATTTCTTTGTCCATATAATTGTTATTCATGCTTATAATGATTAGTCTTGGACTACATGCATATTTTTATTTTTTCTCTCATTGCGCCTTTTTTCATTAAAGCTCACGCTTTATTTGCGCTTTGTGTTTAAAGCCCCCAACAGACCTTAGAGATTTTTTGCGCTTTTCGCCTTTGATAACAATGGACATTACAAACACTAAGTGCGTTTGTTTTTTATGTCTAAATCCTAATCATTCAAATCTTAATTATTGTGTGTTCTTTTTTACTTCACGGTCACTTAATGGGCCTGAATAGGTATGAATCTACAAAGAAGATGTGTCAACTGNGATTATGGAGGCGCTTCATGGTTAGTCGATTCCTCTTCTTTGTATGAATCTACAAACAAGATGTGTCAACTAATTAGTAGGAGTTGGGACAATTGAGATATAATTAACTTTATCTCAAAACGCGAAATAATTCTTTTTGTTTCTTACGTGTTCAAACACGCTCCAGTTCCTTTCACATCTGGATGAGCTACAAGTTAAACTTAGAACTTTGATGGTGAAAGCTTGTAAATCTGGAGTCTCTACACCATATTGGTCCCACCACTCAACTATAGAAGTCAAAAAAAAATGTTCAAGAGTTAATAAGTATTAAACATATACTAAAGGTTTGAGATATAAAATATAGAAGCACTAGGCACCTGGCGACTTCGTCTTTCTTTGCTTAATAGCAAGTCGGAGCTTAAAAAGTCCTTCAGCTGCTTTGTAAGTAGCAAGTTGATCTACTATCTTTTCTTGCAAGTCTTCATCCGGGGTCAACTTGATAACAACCGAATGGAATCCTGTCCACACTTCTCTAGTCAATGAACTATTTTCATTCTGATCATAAAAGAGTGAGGGGTTCAGAATAAGTCCAGCTGCATGCAAAGGTCTATGAAGTTGTTCATTCCATCTTGTATCAATAATCTTAAAGACCTTTGCATATTTTTGCTCATCACTGAATGAAGCTTGAATTGCCTCCTTGGCCCTATCCATAGCTTCATAGAGGTAGCCCATTGGTGGTTTTTGCTCCCTATCCCCCAAACGGAGTACTTTAACCAAAGGGCCACCAATTTTAAGAGCATGAAGGACATTATTCCAAAAGGAATAAGAAAGAATAATGCGTGCAACTTCTTTCCCCGCACTTCCCTTTGCAAATTTACTCTTGCTCCATTCCTCAGAAGTGAACAACCTTCTCAAATTGACTTTTTGCAAGTGGATACTATGCAAAGTCAAGAAAGCAGTGGCGAACCTTGTCTTGCCCGGTTTCACCAAATTTTTTTGTTTGGTGAATCTTCTCATCATATTCAATAACAAGGGCCGCTGAGAAATATAAGAATGTACCCTAACGCCCTGAATAAAAACTGTAGATAAGGGTTTTTCCTTGAAAATGTCCCCGAACATTAAGTTGATACAATGAGCCGCACATGGAGTCCAATAGATATTCTTGTACGCTCCTTCCATCATGCCACCCGCTTTCTTGTTTTCACTAGCATTATCAGTGACCACTTGAACAACCTTGCTTGGGCCAATCTTTTCAATTGTGTTCTGAAACAAGGTGAGCATTTTGATGTGGTTAGTGGATGAGTCGCTAGCATCAATGGACTCAAGAAATAAACTTCCCTTAGGAGAATTCACCAACACATTAATAATCATTTTTCCGGTTCTTGAAGTTCACTTATCCATCATAATTGAGCAGCCATACTTGTTCCACACAAGTTTATGTTCTTCAACAATTTTATTAGTCTCTTCCACTTCCTTATTTAGATAAGGACCTCTAATTTCATGATAAGTGGGCGGCTTCATTTCAAGTCCGTATTGACCAACGGCCTCAATAAAGTCTCCAAAAGTGTCATAGTTGACACAATTAAAGGGGAGCCCAGCATCATAAACCCATCGTGCAAAAGCTCTAACTGCACGATCCCTCAAAATGTCTCTAGCAACTTTTTGTACATCTTTTCCACTTCCGCTCTTTGCTTCCGGCTTCTTTGGAAAATAGCAATCCATAGGACCTTTAGTACTCCTACCCGTCGATGATCCATGGCTTGAAGAGTCAATTCTTCCCCGTTTTGTTGGAAGTGTCAATTCTTCTTCTTCATCATCATCATCATCAAGATTGGTCACTATTGGTTGATGACTCATTTGACATTTTTGCTCCTTCTTCTTCTCAACAAAATTCTTTATTTCTTCCCTCACCTCCGGTGGACATTTCGGACAACTTGTGACGTTTCTATCGCCACCAATTAGATGGTATTTAAAGCGATAAATTCCACCCGTTGTAATCTTGTTGCAAAACTTGCATAAAACATTTGTATTCTTCTCATTAATTTTCTCGCCATATCTCCAAGCCGGTCTTTCTCTTTCGAACTTTGAGACATTTTAATATCCCTATTAAGATATAAGAAAAAACATAATCAATAAATTGAAAATACATATAATATATATAATAATTAAACTGAAAAAACATAATCAATAAACTGAAATATACATTCTGAAAATATAAACTGAAAATATAATATATATATATATATATATGAAGATTGAAGAAGAGAAAAGAAAGAAAAAACAAAAAAAAGACTGGACTGACCGACTGAGAAACCGAGAAAGAAAGAAGAAGAAGAATAAAGAAAATAGAAAAAACTCTGAACTCTGAAGAGTGAAGATGATACAGAGAAAGAAAAAAAACGAGAAGAAGAAGAACTGAAGAAGAAGAATAAAGAAAGCACAAAGCAGAGAGAAATTACCTGTAGAAGTTGCGCCTGGTCGAAGCTCTGTTTTTTTCGAACTGAAGAAGAGGAACCGAAGGAAGAACAGTGAGCACCAAGAACCCTAGCTCTGTTTTTTGAACAGTCGAAGTAGAAAGTGAGAAGCGTGAGTAATTTTTACTCTTTTTGTCAATTTAGGGTTTGTTTTGTATAATTAAAAAACAGACCCAAAGTTTTTTTTTTTTAAAAGGGCCCCTTCTGCGCTTTTTATACAGAATCGCGCGCTTCATCGCTTCGTCGCTTCTGCCATTGAAGCGTGCGCTTCTTATCATCGAGTCAACACTGCGCCTACCATTATCAAATATCACCATGCCACCCACCACCACCACTATCCTCAATCATAACCGCTACCATTATCGGCAACCATCATCCACCATCCTCACTACCCCACCACCATCATTCTCAACCATAACCACAAACTCATCCACCTCAACTAACCACCCTATCACCTTCAATAACCATAGTCGGCACTGCCCACCATTATAAACTACCACTACCTTTCTTAATCACAACCATCACCCACTAGCTACTACCCAGTATATATATATATATATATATATATTACCCCCTCCTTTCCAATTTATGTAAACCTGTTTGACTGGACACGGAGTTTAAGAGAAAAATGAAGACTTTTGGAATTTGTGGTCCTAAGCAATTCAAAAAGGGGCCCAAAGTATTTGTGTGGTTATAAAAACTTCTCATTAAGGGTAGAATTGTAAGTTTAACCAAAATTGTTTCCAAATTTAGAAAAGGGTCATTCTTTTTGGAACGGACCAAAAAGGAAATAGGTTCACATAAACTGGAACGGAGGGAGTAGTTTTTATTTGGATTTTATATTTATTAATTTTCAAATAAAAATTAATTTTATACATTCAAATATAAAAAATAAACAATCTTAATCATACACATCTTAATATTCAGATTTAGATGTCTCAAGCTTAATGCACATCATGATATTCAAATTCAGATTCAGACGTCTTAATCTTTAAAAAAAAAATTAGGCCTAAGAAAGCTTTTAATAAAGTTCACTAGAATTTCCTTCTTAACTTATTTAAGTGTATGCGCTTCGATACAAAATGGATTAGATGGATTTCCTTCTGCATTTGCACAATAAAATTCTCCATCATCATCAATGGCTATCCACAGGGTTTCTTCTCATTGCAAAAAGGTCTGAGATAGGAAAACCCCCTATCTCGTCCCTCGTTATTTAGGTCATTGAAGAGGTTAGCACAATGCTTTTTATAGATAGGCAAAAGAACTGGATAAAGGTGTTCACACTTGGGCCAAGAATCCGAAGACATGGCTTTCCCCACGTACTTTGGCAGATTACTCCTTGATCTTATGTGATATGATAATGAACTGCAATAAATTATCTATCTCATATTGATTCTTTTTATTTCCAAAGATATCTTTGGGTTATATAATAATTACTCCAAGAGTCATCTCTTTCCGGTTAACAAGGAAATTAACTTGCAACAACTTGCAGAGGCACTTGGTTGCAGCGCAAGGACTCTTGCCCAAGTACCTGGGTCTACCATTGGGAGCTAAATCTAAAGCTTCTTCTATACAGGGGGGTTCGAGGAAGTGTTAAAAAAGGTTGTCCAATGGGAAGTACCTCCTAGTTGAAGTCAGACTAATACTGTCAACAGTGTAATAGAATTCCTCCCAACCTACAGCATGTCATGACTCCCCCTTCCTCTGCAGCCAATGGACTAGACAAACTACATAGAATTTCTTACAGTAAGGCAATGAAGAAAGGAGAAAATTAACCTAGTCAGACAAGAATCTTTTATTACTGACAAAATGACTAGGGAGCTAAAGACTAGAAAGCTAGGAGTTAAAAACTTGAAGGTACAAAATGGCCGGTTGTTGCTAAAATTCTGATTACTGGTTAAACCAAGGGTTCAACATCATCTTTAGAAGAAATTTCAATGACCGGGAAACAGACAGTTATATTTTTCTCTGCTGCAACTCTTTAATAGCTACCAAATACCACAAAACAGACCAGGACAACTTACTGTTGAGGGGCTCTCCTTGTCGGAAATTCTCAGGACAGATCAGCAAACCCGTTCCTCCCCAGAACTACTGCAACAAGCAACAACTAGCCATGGAAATGACATGGAAAAACAAAGCCCCCCCCCCCCCCCCCCCCCTTCCGGTATTTTTTTG
>ML250034.1:1069-22057 GCA_005239495.1 Nicotiana undulata | reverse complement strand
CAACATATTGTACATTATATATATATATATATAATGTACAATATGTTGCGCTGTGCAGCACGATCCATAACTATCCTCACAAACTCGGCTCTCGGCCTCACTCCGTCATCCTCACAAGCCACTCGAGAAACTCATCACAGATTACGGGACTCAGCCCAAAATACCTCTCAATATTCTAAAACAGGGTGATAAACGGTAAAAAACAATGAACATGTATAAAGCATGACTGAGTTCATATTTTCTATCAAAATAGTGTGAGAACAGTGGGAAAATACCCGTGAGGGTCTAAACAGGTCGGCACAAGGCCCCAAACGTGGCATACAACCCATAATATAGTATAAATCTCTAAAGTACAGGATATCATATGATTTCAAATCAAACACGCGGCTTAATAGTCGCTACGGGACGGACCAAGTCACAATCCCTATCGGTGCGCGCTCACACGCTCGTCACCTAGCATGTGCGTCACCTCATTTATCAAAAAAATATGAAATACCGGGGTTTTATACCCTTAGGTCTAGATTTACAATCGTTACTTACCTCGACTCGGCCTCCGATTGCTCCAAATTGGCGCAAAGTTGTCATTGTGTGCAAAGTGGACGAATTTGGGCTATTTTTGCAAAATCAAATTTCAACATGTTCTTCTTCATCAAGCTCTTCGCTTTTCATGAACCCAGTTGTAAATCCAACCTAAAATACCTGAAAACTTTACCAATATTCACCAAATTTTAGATACAAATTCTCTAGAATTTCGTGAACAAGGCCCAACAAGATTCTTTCTCAAACAAATATCGAGTCAACTGAACCCATTTTTTAAGTTTTCTTCATCAAGCTTCACACCCTAGAAATGGTGATTCACAAAGTTTACCTTGCTTTCTTTTATTTTCATCCAGGAAGAATTATATTGATGCTCAAGGAACAGTATCTAGCATCTTTCACATTCAATAACCTCCAACAAATCAATTCGAATTTTTCCCTTTTTGAACTTCAAGCTCTTCCAGTTTTAACAGTTTGAGCTCTAAATCACAGCTTAGAAACTGACATCCTAGCTTATTCAATAATATCACTTCAATTTTTTTTTAATCTTTCAAATACAACATCCAATGTCCCAGCAATAGGTGCTCTAAAAAAATGTCTCAAAGAACACTCATATGAATAGGTAATTTTTGAAGCTATTTCAATATAAGAGTAGCTCCAAAAGTTTCCCCATAAGAATACCAATTTGCTTCTCAAACTTCAAAATACATAGCACAACTCACATAAAATAAAGAATAAATCGATACAATAGTTCCCGCACACCAACGGTGAAGCTATTTTTTACTTTTTGGATTTGTTTTATCTTTTCGTTTGATTTTCTAATACAAAAATCAGTCTGATAACAATCCGAACCTATCCCGAGGCCCTCAGAACCTCAACCAATGGCACCCACAAGTCACAAATGATCACCCGAACTTAGTCGAACCCTCGAAACACCCAAAATAACATCGAAACACCAAATCAACTCATGATTCAAGCTTAAGGATTTTCAAACTTCCGAAATTCACTCACGGTGCCGAAACTAACCAAACCTCATCTGAATGACCTGAATATTTGCACACACATCCAATATGATACTACGAATCTGCTCCAACTTCTGAAATCCCATTCCGACCGCGATAGCTAATTTTTCACTGTCGACCGGAAATCGCCAAAAACTCAATTTCGCCAATTCAAGCCTAATTCTACTCCGGACATCAAAATAACATTCTGAACACCCTCCTAAGTCCCAAATCACCTAATGAAGCTATTTGAACCATAAAAACCACATTCCAAGATCATATACCTATAAGTCAACTTCTGGTTGATTTTTTCAACTATTTAACAAACTTAAGTGACTAAGTATCTCATTTCTCTCCATAACCACTCCGGAACCAAACGTTTCAAACTAACACAACACAAAAGATTTTTAGCACACAAAAAATGAAGCAGAAATGGGGAAAACGGGCTAAACTCTCGAAACGACCGACCGGCTCGTTACAACTTCTCATCTTTCTTTCCTTATCATGCGACATTGATTCAACTTGAAGCATAAATCTTTGAATTCCTTCCACGCATTAGTATGTGCATGTGAGCACTTGGTATCAGTTGTGCATCAACGCCTTGTGAACATGGATGAAGTGCGAGATGTAATTTCAGTGTTCTGATGATAGGCCAGTCTGGAGACTTGAGGCTGGATTTTGACTATACCTTAAGCACAGGGATTTCGGTTGCATGAGCTCGTGCTTTTGGACTTATAAGTCTGGTAGTATGCCTATTAGTTGAATGTGTGGCTCGATGAGTGGTAGGATGGCTATATGATGAGTATGATGTGACTGCGGGATGTGTTCATATGGATTGAATATGAAGGAAGAGTTTGCTTGAGATGTAAAAAGGACTATTGGGTGCATGATATCTATATTGATGTGACGTATAGTCTCAAGTTGTGAGTGTGTTGGAGGATCTTTCATGTTGCTTAACTGTGGAACGAATTAGCATCTCATGTCTTGTTGATGAGTTTAAAATTAGAAAGATTAAATAATTGTGTAGTAGTTGTGACTGTGAAAGGGTATAAAGAAATGTCGGTTTGAGGCTAAGCATATGGGTTACTTACTTTTTAAGTTCTTCTACATATGCTAATATTTTAGTTTACGCGTTCTTATAAAAATGAGATTATAGAGTAGAAACTACAACATTGTATGGATTCAAATACATAAGGAGATGTTTTTTTTGTTGTTGCGAAGGAACATAACATTATATACATAGAGAGGAAAAAACAATACTTAGTTGGTGTATTTTTTCTCCTTTCCTTAAAATATATCTAGCAATATATATATATATATAGATTGTTATTTTATTAGTTGATAAAGGAAGAAAAGTTCAACGAAACACCATACAAATTTACAATTGAATTGCCATGACTCAAAATTCATTATAGGTCATGATGGCGCCCAATGTCGCCGTTAGGCAAGCCAACAATGAACCATCTAAATAATAATTTGTTTTATTACTGTGAAATCGTATGTACATACATACTAAGATATTAGAATGAAATTTTGCGCAAATTCATAAACATCAACTAGAACATCCCAAAATCCGGTGTCACAAGTGCATGAACATCTACTAGGAAGTATAATAACAATACAACATCTGTCTAGAATACAAGATAGACAGGATAAAATAAATAATTATGATGGAGATTCTGCATTCTGGAATTGTAGCATGGAATGCAGCTCACCATGAAGTCCCCTCGGCAGCTGCACCTACGCACCCAAATGACCACCAAATGAACCAGTCAGATCCTGCACATCTAGTGCGGAAGTATAGCATGAGTACGTAAATCAACGCGTACCCAGTAAGTATCTAGCCTAACCCCGTAGAGGTAGTAACGAAGGGTTGACATTGACACTTACTAGTGGTCCAGTAAATCAAATATAATAAAATAGACAAGCATGAAACATGGTAAGTAAACAATGAGTACATATATATATATGCAAATAATACGGTCTACATCTGAACAATGAACACAAAGTCCTCAATTATCGGATACCTCCTCACATGGAATATGTAATGGTCAATACCAAATCAACGGCCACATCTCTAGTCAGGAAACTCATGAGTAAACGGACTCCTTATCAAGTATTTGACACGATTCTGCTGAGGCGAGCGGCTCAATCCCATAAGAATATGACACATGATACTGCCGAGGCGAACGACCCGATCTCATAAGAGTGTGTTATAATATCCTGTCGAGGCGAATGGCCGAATCCCATAAGAGTGTGTTATAATATCCTGCCGAGGCGAACGGTCTGATCCCTTAAGAGTGTGTTATAATATCCTGTCGAGGCGAACGACCCGATCCCATAAGAATATGTTACTCTGCCGAGGTGAACGACCCGATCCCATTAGAATAAGAATCTTTAATGGGTCCTTGACCCCACTCACGAATATGCGTGTGATGTCACGCCCCAAAATCGAGGGACGGGACCAGCGCCTAACCGAGTGAACCCGGTCAAGCAAGCCTGTTTAGCCTTTTCTACCCGACTCGTTTCTCCCCCCGTGTTTATAGCATACATTACTTACATGAGTTAGCAAGAGATAAATCAAAAGCATATATTCATAACATTAGGTCCATTTTCCTTTTTCACCGTTACCAACATTAGATCTTTCAAAACATACATACTAATTACAATATTTAAAAGATGGAATTACCATTACGAGTTAACCCAACAGCTACCCAAAACATACATGACCCACATGAGTGTCGACGGAGCCTCTAGCAATAAGGAAGATGGACATAATCCTGCCGGCGATAAGGCCCCGGCTATACCTTGAAATATAACAACATATACAAAAGATAACAACATAGATTTATACACGGCCCCGGGAGGAGATGGGGCTCACCAAGACTGATGTAGGGAGGAGGAGAAGGCACCACTATCATCGATCGGCGCTACATGTTACAGTACCACCTACATCCATTTAAAAGATGTAGCGCTCCCGGCAAAAGGGATGTTAGTACCATTGAATAGTACTAGTATGTATGAACAAACTCTACTCTAGATAGGATAAGCATTAAGCAGGCAATAATACAAATAGAGGCATCACATAACAATTCACCTAAGTAGTGGAAAAACACAATCAAGAATCACCATGTTCCTTACCCCGTTTTGCCATCTTTTGGTTAATATTCTTTTAAGTTCAAGTGTTATTATTATTACTGAACCACCGTGTCGTTGTCACATGGAGTCCGGTCTCGAGCCGACCGGCTAAGCCATCCTAGGTGAGGCACTCACAACATCATAACTCATATCATCACCGTGGCATTTTTACACGGAGTCCAGTATCTCACCGGCTGGATCCGGTCTCTCACCGGCGGAATCAACATCATATCTCAATTTCATGTCTCCATGTATACGACATGGAGTCCGATCCCGGCTCGATCGGATAGGACATCTCACCCTAGGACATTCCGCGTCATTTCTTTGATCTTTTAGTTCACTTTTATCATCCTCCATCTTTTGATTCACATCTCATATCATTTCACTCTTTTGATTCATATTTATATCATTTCAATCCTTTGGTTCATATTTCACATCAATTCAATCCTTTGGTTCATATTTCACATCAATTCAATCCTTTGATTCACATTTCATATCCATTCAATCTTTTGGTTCATATTCCATCTCAATTCAATCTTTCACATATACCACAACCATCACATAAGAGGATTTGCACACATAGTAAGAGAAAGAGCATAATGATCACAATTCATACACTCAAATAGCATAACGATATGGTAGTAACATAGAACGGCATAGAAGCAATAATTTCCCAACTTGACACATAAGGCACATAAATTCCATAGAGCATCAAACAAGAGAATCATACCCGGAAAGTGAACACCAATAGGTTTATCCTATGAAAATTAGAGTTAGCCATACATACCTCGATTTGGGGTTTTTCCTTACTTTCTACCACGATTCACCGGACCTTCTAGCACCTTCAATCTAATTCACAATGTAGCAGAGTTGAGCTTAGAAATAGGATTAATGATCATGACTTGCACTTACTTGAGCATTCCATCAAAAATTAGGTGTTCCTTTAGATTCAATGGCCTCTTTTTAGTGAAAGCTTACTTTAACCCATTTCCCTTTACTAGATTATGACTAGTTGGTTACATGCATGCAAGATTCCTACCCCTATCTTCATGAACTCACCTAACCATATTTCATTGTAACAAAAATCTGGAAATTAAGGTTAGTGTGGTAGAAGCTTACCTCTTAGAATGAAGAAATTTGTGTCCTACTTGATTGGTTCCAAGCTTGAGTGATGAAGGAGGATCAATTTGATGAAGTTGGGACTTCCTCTCTCTAGAACCCACTCTTTTCTCTCTCTAATTTATCAGAAAATAAGCTTAAAATGATGAGGAATGGGTTTCATATGGGTCTGGGTTGGGGTTATAAAGATAGAAAATGGATAGTCCAACATTTCGGACCGGGCCACAGACCTGGCGTTGCCTGGCTAACGCCTGGTCTGGCCTGGCATTAGCCTGGCTTTATCCGGGCTTTATCCACCTAAAGCCTGGTCTGGCCTGGCTTTATCTACCTAAAGCCTGGTCTAGCTGCGACGAAAAATTTCAACTCCTCAACGCATCGTTCAATCCCAAGACTCCAGAAGTACAATGTATTACCTACCTTGACACCGCAAAACCTTAAATTACTTAGTGAAGTTTTTCCCGGGCCCTACATTAGGCTTCTCCTTGGACCCCACAATACTTATTTTATGACTTATACACTTATTTACCAAATCCAATTCGTCTATATCGTATTTATAGCAAAACAAATATTATAATTAACCTACCTGGAACATCGAAATCCTAAATTACTTAGCGAAATTTTCCGGGGCCTTACATGTGAGTTATGAAATTTAAGAAAAAAATTCGATTAATATGCATAACGCGGAAGAAATTCGTAAGGGAAACACAATTTCTACGGGTAATCAAGTGGCTCGTCAATGACTAAAATAGCAAGTCCATTACTCTACGCGAGTCTAGTCTCCGGTCATAATGTGAATTAAAATAATTAAACATGCAAGAATAACTCAAATAGTATAATTAAAGCATGACATAAATCTAGATCTACTCGGACATAATCAGGAATTCTAATAGACGCACGGACACTCGTCACCTCATACGTGCGTAGCTCCCACAACATGCAGCATATAACAAGAATAACACCTACAGGTTAAATTTCCTATCACAAGGTTAGACAAGACACTTACCTTGCTATGAAGTTTCATAACCGACTCCAACGCCTCTCTGTCACGATCCAATTTCGGAGTCGTGATGGCGCATGTCGTGAAACTAGGCCAGCCACCTATTGTAACTAATCCTGAACTGTTTATTAAGGAAATTACCATTTCTCAACTGCCTGAAGTTGTCACACCTCCTTTTTCCCTCAGGTAATAAGGGTAATAAAGGAGTTTTTCCACTTTAAGTGACATTATTCGATATTAGAATTTTTTATTAATTTTCAGAGTCGCCACTTGGAATAATTTATGGTGTCCCAAGTCACCAGTTTAAAATCCCAAATCGAGGAAGTAATGACTCTGTTTTACAGTCCGCGAAACACAGAAATCCGGGTAAGGAATTCTGTTAACCCGGGAGAAGGTGTTAGGCATTCCCGAGTTTCGTGGTTTTAGCACGGTCGCTTAACTATTATTAATTGGCCTAATTATCTGACTAGTTAAATGTTTTAAAGTCTATTGTGCCTTTTTAACCTTTTAGCCGCTTTTAATATTTACGGAATTATTTATAAAACGAGTCACGATGTCGTACACTCGTCGTTTTGGTGCACATTGCGGACCGCGCCACATGAAATGCACCCGCGATTGAAGATACGCTTATTATATTATTGTTCGAAGTTATGACCGGATCACATGAAATGTACCCTCGAATTTTGGATTTATGGTTTTAACACACACTGCGAATCGCGTCACGTGAAACGCACCGGCGATTCACAACATGTTAATTTTATTATTGGGAGTTAAGATCGGGTCACATGAAATGCGACCCCGAATTTAGATTCACGTATCATGGTCATGCCACGGGAACCGTACCCATAGCCACAATGACTTATTATTATAATGCGCCTAAGGTAAGATCACATCTAAATTATTTTACTAATCTTTATTATGGAAGGAACTGTACCACTTTGCTATTGTTACAATTAGAGAATTAAAGCAATAACAGCAACTAAGAATCACGAGCAACAACCTAATTGACTCAAACTTTGATTAAACAGAAATCAAATTTCTTAGAAACCATGATTCAACTAAGAAAATTTAGTGGCTCTTATTATATTTCCTTCACATATAAATTACCAAAATGAGAAAGGGAGATGAAATGACCTTAACAGTGAATTTCCTTTTAAGTGAAGAAGCTTGAATCTTGTACAAAATTGAAGAAACGAGGACTCGACCAAATAACAACAACGAGACCCAACAGAAAACCAATCGAACCGACGACTCGAACCCCGAATGAACTTTGAGATGTTGTATCCGTGTATACGGTGTTGCTGTGGTGAGTTACCTGGCTGATTAGAGAAATCACACTGATAAGCACAAAGTGACTGAATGGAAATAAGATTGGCATAGTCTGTGTGTGTGAAAGTGAGTCACGGCGGCAGTGTGTGTGTCCAACAAAAATCTGTCGTTTTTCTTTTGGTTTCTCTTTGGTGTGTGTGTTGTTCAGAGAAAGAAAAATAGATGAATCTCAGACGCTGCTCAGTGAGAAAGAAGATGGGGATTGATATTTGGTCGTGAGAGAGAGTGGGATCCGTTGCTGCTTGTTTGTGAAGGTGGGGTATGGGTGACCGGCGTGAGGGTGGTGGTGGAGTTGCTAGGCGGCGACGGCAGCTTCTTGGAGATGAAGAAGACTGGTCGGCGGCCTTCTAGGGTAGCTGTGTGGTTTCTCTGGCGAGGGGGCGGTTTTGGAGGGTGGCGATTGGTAGGAGTTCGTGTATGTGGATGTGAAGGTTGTGGTCGTTGGTGGAGATGAAGGCGGCAGTCAAGGAAGTTATGGAGTTCCGGCAGTGTGTTGTGGTTTATGGTTGCTGTGTGTGTAGAGGTGGTAGGGAAGCAGCTCTTTTTTTTTTGCAAGGAAGGGATCCTAGGGATATTTTTGTATATATTTTTTGTGTTTTTAGGTCTCTATTACATAGAGGAGGGGATTAGGGTTGGAATGTGGGGAATTTGGTTGGGGCCGGTATTTTGGGCCCTAAAATTAGGCCAATTTGAAATAAGGGCAAATTTTATCTTTTAAAAATGGTCATCTTACTACTAATTAAATTTCTTTTATCAAAACAACCTAATTAACATTTCAACTAATTAAATAAACTAATTGATTAAGTTAATGTATATTTTTGTGACTTTTATATAATAATCTATCAATTAAAGGGTAATTAATTTCTAAATATGCGAATTAAACCTAAGATTACATGAAATGAAAAAATGTGAAGATTTTTATGATTTTCTATGATTTAAAAAATTAACTATGCATGAAATGCAACTAAAATAACGAAAAGTTCCTAAAATTCATTAAAAGTTATTTATTATTATTATTTTTAGGAGTAATTTCCATGCGGGGCAAAAATTGGGTGTTCACAGCTGCCCCTTTTTGCTCGAAAACATGAAAAGTTTTCGGGCAAAGATAAAGTGAGCAACCACAAGCAATTTTTGCCTANTGTTCACAGCTGCCCCTCTTTGCTCGAGAACATGAAGGGTTTTCGGGCAAAGATAAAGTGAGCAACCACGAGCAATTTTTGCCCGTTTGGTACTCCATTTGGAAGCATTTTGAAAAAGTTTTGACCGAACCTTGCTTCGGAGGTTGCCTACATATCCTTGGCTATAAAGGAATCAAGTCAGTGTAGTTCTAGAAGTTTTGGAGTGATGGAGTGGTGAGTTCGAGAGTCGAGCGAGGTTCCATCCGAGGCTCCGGTTCATGGTCTTGCTATTACATCAAAACCCAAATGAAAAAGACTAACTAAGCCTATCAGCTACGAGTTACAAGATTCCTATCTACGGGTCTTCTGAATCTTGATCTTGAGTCTTGGCTGCTTCTTTATACAGACTCTGATCTGAATCTTGATGCTTGTTCATTGTAGGTGTTGGTTAAATCTTCTTCAGCTCTTCGGATCAAGGCGGGATATACATAACGGATGACTTCAATCTCGTCCTGAATAGTCCACGTCTTTCCCGCTTCTGCACTTTGGGGTCCAACTCTTTTCTTTTTCTTCTTTTCTTTTATTCTGAATTGAGACGTCTTCTTTTGGTCGTCTCGAATCCATTGTCCTAAAAATGCAATCTGCACAAAATCATAAAGCAAACGAACGAAATTTTCTGCCCCAGTTTTCACTAGGAAAATTTCGTGAGTTATTGTAAGGAAATCTATACTACTTTATTATTGAAAGCGGTGAAAAACCGAAAACAGTGCACCCGGAGTTATTGTAGACTAGGGAGTGGATACCCTATGCCCAAATGTAAAATCAACTAGGGGTTGGAGACCCTATGTTGGAAGAGAATTGACAGGTTATGTTGTCGTCAAGAAAAGATCACCGGGTTATGCCGGTGTCTGGAAATGAGATTCATCGGGTTATGCCGGCATCAACTAGGGAATGGAGACCCTATGTTGGCAACGAGTTATGTCGGCATCAGCTTATGCTGGCATCAACTAGGGAGTGGAGTCCCTATGTTGGCAAATCATCAACTAGGGATTGGAGGCCCTATGTTGGAAAATCATCAACTAGGGATTGGAGGCCCTATGTTGGAAAATCATCAACTAGGGAGTGTATACCCTATGTAGGCATCAACTAGGGAGTGTATACCCTATGTTGGCATCAACTAGGGAGTGTATACCCTATGTTGGAAAATAAAATCAACTAGGGATTGTATACCCTATGTTGGAATCAACTAGGGAGTGGAGACCCTATGTTGGAAATGAGACTAGGGAGTGGAGACCCTATTTCTAAACGAACCAAGAAGAATTTTTGTTTTATTCAATTTTAATTTAATTTTTTTTTTAACCAATCATTCTTTTAAACAACATTCCCCAATGCTAATTTTCTGAGGACATAAATAAACTTTTTTTTAGAACAAGACTTCTTTTTTTTTTTAAATTATCCTAGGAGAAAATTCATCAGACTAGGTTTTCTTATCATAGGAGAAAGATTCATCAGACTAAGACGTCTATCCTAGGAGAAAGTTCATCAGACTAGGTTCTTTATTTCTTCTTTTTTCGATATCTTAGGAGAAAGATTCATCAGACTAAGATTTCTATCCTAGGAGAAAGTTCATCAGACTAGGTCTTCTATCTTAGGAGAAAGATTCATCGGACTAAGATTTCGATCCAAAGAGAAAATTCATCAGACTAGGCCTCTTTTTTATCTTAGGAGAAAGATCCATCGGACTAAAATTTCGATCCTAGGAGAAAATTCATCAGACTGGGTCCTCTTTTTTTTTCTTTTTGTTATCTTAGGAGAAAGATTCATCAGACTAAGATTTTGATCCTAGAAGAAAATTCATCAGACTAGGTCTTTTTTTTGGGTATCTTAAGAGAAAGATTCATCAGACTAAGATTTTGATCCTAGGAGAAAATTCATCAGACTAGGTCTTTTTTCTGGTATCTTAGGAGAAAGATTCATCAGACTAAGATTTCTATCCTAGGAGAAAATTCATCAGACTAGGTCCTTTTTATTGTTATCTTAGGAGAAAGATTCATCAGACTAAGATTTCGATCCTAGGAGAAAATTCATCAGACTAGATCCCTTTTTGTTATCATAGGAGAATGATTCATCATACTAAGATTTCGATCCTAGGAGAAAATTCATCAGACTAGGTCTTTTTTTGTTATCTTAGGAGAAAGATTCATCGGACTAAGATTTTTGTCTTAGGAGAAAATTCATCGGATTAGGTTTTCTATATTAGGAGAAAAATTCATCAGACTAAGATTTATGATCCTAGGATAAAGTTCATCAGACTATGTCATTTTTTTTGTTATCTTAGGAGAAAGATTTATCAGACTAAGATTTTTATCCTAGGAGAAAGTTCATCAGACTACGTGTTCTTATCTTAGGAGAAAATTCATCGGACTAAGATTTCGATCCTAGGAGAAAATTCATCAGACTAGGTCCTCTTTTTTGGTTATCTTAGGAGAAAGATTCATCAGACTAAGATTTCTGTCCTATGAGAAAATTCATCAGACTAGGTTTTTTTTTTTTTTGGTATCTTAGGAGAAAGATTCATCAGACTAATATTTCGATCCTAGGAGAAAATTCATCAGACTAGGTTTTCTATCTTAGGAGAAAAATTCATCAGACTAAGATTCTTATTGGAGAATCCATCAGACTAGGACATTTTATCCTATGAGGAAAATTCGAAGAGCAATGTCAAGATTTTATGCACACAAATAAAGGCAAAGATTTGAGAAACTTACCTTTGTCGGTTCTTCTCTTCTTTTTTTTGTCTTTGAGCAAACTTTTGCACTGCTTTGTGTTTGTTTCAAACAAAGAAAATTTTGTCAGTTTTGAAAGTGGTGGTCTGTTTGTGGCCTTGAGAACAACTTGGCTTTTTCTCGATCAACTTGAGTCGGTTTCATGAGACTTTTGCTCTGCATCAACCCTGATTGTTTCACACCCAGTGCCATTTGTATTTGTGGCTCAGTCAGCCTTATCCCAACAGGATATCTTTGCTTAGGCGACCTTTTCTGATATCTTGAATGACTTTTTGCCTTTTGGAGCAATTTAACTGTCAAAGGGAATCACCAGTTATCTTTGCTTGCGCCAAGTAGGCTGACAAGGATCTTTTGGGGGATGCCCCTGCATGAATCCTCAATTCATGTTGACTGTAAAAACCGAGTTGCTGGCCAAATTCACTTTTGTGCAACTGAAAAGCTGATAGCAGATTTTGAAATCTTTTCTTGCTCGTTTTGACAAGGACTGACTCAGAGTGAAGGACACAATGACGCAAAGAAACAAGTATTAACAAGAAATGCCCCTGTCGGAAGGACAGAAGGAAGATTTATTTTTTTTCTCTTTTTTTTATTTTTATTTTTTATTTTTATTTTTATTTTGCGGTAACTAACCTTAATGATCATGACATGCATTTTGGACTTAATGGCCGATCTATCAAACTGACCAAATCTTTCCTTTTATCATTCTTATGACTTTGAAGTCGGGCTTGTTCGTGTCAAATCCTTTGCATCAGCTTCACGACTCACTTTCGACTAGTGGTGCCACGAGGGGTTTTCACCAACAAGTCTCTCTCATTTATTTATCTCTACTTACCATCGCCTTACAGTGCCCGTGGGGGTTTTCACTAGTAAGACTCTCTCATTTTTTCCTTTTTCTTTTTCTTTTTCTTTTGTGAGCAACTTGACAGTATTCTACGTCGTGTGGCAACTGTTGCTCATTCCATGCTTTCTTGCGTGAGCAACTGACAGTGTTCTATGTCGCGTAACACCGTTGCTCATTGCATGCTTCTCTTGGCATTCAAAGGCATATCAGGAGGTCTTTATTTGGAAGGCTTTTGGAGAGGGTTGGAAAGGATGGAAGGCTCAAAGTAAACTCAAAATAAGGGGGTTGTAGACTTACAACTCTTGGAATCGACTCTTTCAAAAGTGAAATAAAATTTTTGCCCCAGTTTTAGCTATTGGGGATTTTTTCTGGATTTTTCTTTTTGACTTTTTTTTTTACTCTTATTTGGTTGGAATGAACCGTGTAAGGCTGCCTACATATCCTTTTTTTAAAAGGAATCAAGTCTAACGTAGTTCGAACATCTGACCTAACTATATTTTTTTTTTCTTTCTTTTTTTTTTTGAAAAAAATTGCCCAAGCGTTTATTTTATGAGGGCATGGACTCTGACTGTTCTTTTTTTTTTTCTTGTTTTTTTTTTAACTTGAACTATCTAAGATTTGCCCCAGTTTGTACTCTTGGGGCAGGGACTTTTCTTTTCATCATTTTTTTTGTTGTTTTTTTTTTTTTTCTTTTTTTTTTTTTAACTTGAACTATCTAAGATTTGCCCCAGTTTGTACTCTTGGGGCAGGGACTTTTCTTTTCATCATTTTTTTTGTTGTTTTTTTTTTTTACTCTTGACTCTAAACTTGATTCCAAAAGAGGGTGGTCAAAGAAAATAACACAGGCTCAAAAGGGGCAACAAAGGGTATAAAGTGTTTGGATAACAGAAAAAGGGCCTCCTAGCCTCGAGAACGCCAAAATATATTATCTTTTCGCGATTATAGCATTGATGAACATGTCTGCCTTCTTGGTGTGTCGTGGTCGAAAGACACTTTTCATTCATTAATGTCAAACTTTCAACCAAGCTTCAATTGATTAAACATCTTCAAGCTCGATCTTCACAATGATTTGAAGGTGAATTTTACTCGACCTTAGTTCCAAAGTCTCTCAAATCTTTATTCATCCTCAAAAGTGTCTCTTTCTCACTTATCTCATTCAAGACTAAATCAGTTTTTTAAGATCTGGCCAAAATTTCCGCATGCATGTCATATCACTAAAACTAGCGAGAAAAGAACTAATCATGGAATGATACAAAAAGACAAATTGTATTTTATTGAGTAAAGGATGGAAGGTTTTAACAACAAGACAAACAACCTAAAATCCGAGTTACAACCCTAAAATAACCCGGATAATGGAAATAGAAATAAAACAGACAGACAAGACTCACACCAACAGAAAAGAGGGATAGAAGGGTTTGACTCAATGAAACAAATAAAATCTGGATCACAACCCTGAAACAATCCAAATAATAGAAAAAACATCAAAACAAGCTACCATTATTCCTTCCTAGTAAGGAGGGAATGACTTTTCAATTGCTAAGCTTGATATTTAGCCACAAATTTGCTCATCACAATCAGTAGAGCTTCTCCAATTTCAAAATCATTAACTTCAGTCAGCAAGTTCCCGAGAGGATTCTCATAATCCCTGACACCACGCATCATCCCCACAAAGTGTGCATCATCATTTGTAGGTAAATGATTCTGCGTGATATTCTGGGTGTCACTGTCTGTGATCACAATCAGATTTTCCTGGATCATCCTTTCTATTTCTCTTTTCAAATCCCGACAGCTTTCAACATCGTGCCCTTGGGCATTGGAATGGTATTCACACCTTTTAGAAGGGTCAAAGCTTCTTGCACGTGGATCCACATGATTTGGGGGAATAGGTGCAATCATGTCATAATGCTTTAATTTCTCAAACAAGCTTGCACATGACTCTCTTATTGGTGTAAAATTATCTTTCAACCTTTGTTCTCCTCTATACCCCTTGCTTGGATGTGGGCACTTGGAAATTCTATGGAGGCTGGTAGAGATTTTGCGATGCTCGCCTTCTGGGGTGTCTTGGTGGCTGGACAACATACTCAGGTGGAGCAAAAGAGTATTGTGGGTTCTGCGGTGGATAGGATTGCTCAAGGAATCATCAAAAAACAGACGAGGCTGGTCATACCTTCGAGATGTTCTCCTAGGACCTCTTCTCAACCCTGATGCCATCATGATTTCTTCATCGTTCTCATTCATGTCACTAAAATTACCAGATTCAATTTGGACAGCCTGAGTTGCGGCTTTGAGAACTGCTTGGCTTATAATTTTGCCTGTCTTAAAACCATTCTCAACCATTTCTCCCATTTTGATTGCTTCCGAGAAGGATTTGCCAACTGCGGACATCATGTTTTGAAAATAATCTGGCTCTTGAACCTGAAGGAAGACAGTGATTAGCTCGTGGTCATCCATGGGTGGCTTAACTCTAGCCGCTTACTCTCTCCATTTAATGGCATATTCCCTGAAACTTTCAGTTGGTTTCTTCTTCGGGTTTGAAAGGGAATTGCGGTCCGGGGCAATGTCGACGTTGTATTGGAACTATTTGACAAAGGCCTAAGCCATGTCGTCCCAGACATACCAGCGAGATGTGTCTTGATCAGTAAACCATTCAGAGGCTACCCCCGTAAGGCTTTCCCCAAAATAAGCCATTAGCAATTTTTCATTTCTTCCCGCACCTCTTAGTTGATTGCAATACCTTTTCAGGTGGGCTATAGGGTCTCCATGTCCATCATACTTTTCAAATTTGGGGGTCTTGAAACCAGGTGGCAAGTGGACATCGGGGAACATACATAGATCCTTGAAGGCAATACTCTTTTGACCTGCCAACCCTTGCATGTTTTTCAACTGTTGTTCTAAGCTTTTTACTCTTTGGGTCATTTCTTCCCGTGCTATCTTTCGGGCAGGCTTCTCAATCTTTGCAAGAAGATCAAATAGGTACGAGTGGTACTCAGGAGAATGGTATTGTTCTTGATGTGTAGAAAATTGTGATTCATGACTTTTCTTATGTACAGTTGTTGGTTGTGGGATAGTGAAGACAGGCATAACAACAACGGTTGTCTGATTGGTTGTCAATGACACACTTTGGGAGCAGGTAACAGAAGTTCCAGCTGTAGTTGTACAGTTGGGATAAGGATTGAACCAGGTGGATAGGATTGCTTAGGTAATGAGGCCGGAACGGCAATATTCGAGATGGGTGTGAACTCTGGGGAAACTATGAGAAGAAAATGGTGGTCCTTGGCCATTGGCCCATGCTTGACACATTTCAGCCATTTTCTATTTCAGTATTCTATTTTCCTCAACCACATTGGACTCTTGTTGAACCTTCTGACCCCGAGTCTCACGAGCACTCGTAACAGCTTCGATGTCCGTTGTCATTGGTATTTTCTCTTGGACCTTGTGAATTGTGTTGCAGCTTACCACAAACCGACCACCTCAAACTTTCTTCACAATTCGAAACAAAAAACATGTTAGAGGGGACTCAACCGGTCCTTATTATAATTCTTTCTTCTTCTTTTTTTCACTTTCTTTTTCTCTCACTCTTTTTAATTTTTTTATGGTTGTGATCGAATCCGATGAAGATAGCCTACGTATCATGACGCCGCATAAATCAGATCATGCGTAGTTCGGGAAGATCGAGAATAAAGTAAATAAACCAACTCTTTTTTTGGTAATTTATTTTTTGTCGAAACAAAGACTTAAAAAGAAAAAAGAAAATATTTTTTGATTTAGATTTTTTTGGTTTTTTTTTTGTTTTTGAAAATAAAGACTTCTAAAGAAGAAAGAAAATATACTTTTTTTTAATTTCGTTATTTTCTTTGGAATTTCGAAAGAAAAACTTCTAAAGAAGAAAGGAAATATTTTTTGAACTTTTTATTTTTAAATGTTCTTTTTGGGAAAAAGACTTCTAAAAAAAGGTAGAAAATATTATTTTTTTTGGACTTTGATTTGATTTTCTTTTCGAATGAAAAACTTCTAAAATGAAAGAAAATATTTTGGTTTTAAATTTTTATTATTTGGTACCTTTTATTTTTAAGGAAAGACTGCTAAAGAATGAATCAAAATGAATTTTATTTTTGTTTTTGAAAATTGGGGTCTTAAAGAAAGACTTTTCTATTGAAAGAATTAAAGGAAAATATTTTTGAATTTTTCAAAATTGGGGTCTCAAAGAAAGACTTTCCATAGAAGAAAGTAAAGGAAAATTATTTTTTCTTTTTCGATTTTCTTTTTTTGAAAATTGTGAAAAATAAAAGGTAGAAAATATTATTTTTTTTGGATTTTGATTTGGTTTGTCTTCTTTCTTTTTTAATGAAAGATTTCTACGAAGAAAAATATTTTTTTGGATTTTGAAAAAAAAATTCTTATTACTTTATTTGAGATTTTCTGAAAAAAGACTTCTAATGAAGGAACTAAAGGAAAATATTTTTGGATTTTTGTAAAAATAGGGGCCGGAACCGATGAGATTTGCCTACGTATCTCACACCCGGTGAGAATCAGACCCCCGTAGTTCTGCAGTTTTGACATAACCGGAAAAACATGATATTGACTTTTTGAAAACATTCACTTATTTTTCATCTTTTTCTTTTTGTTTTCAAAACTTTTGGCAGAGTTTCGAGGCATTTTTAGATATCGGGGTTTTCAAAAATCGGGTAAATTTTCTATCCTATCTCACTCTTGGTTTTCTGCTATTTCTTTTTCTTTAGCCGATCAACAAACAAGCCGAAACAAAATATTTTACACATAGCAAGTAAGATGCATCAGAATGATCTTTTATTTCGGGTTCACCTGTCATAGACAGACCCAACCCTGTGTTGAGTCCCCTAAGTCAAATGCACGTGATGCAAATAATCGTTCCTACTAGGGATCCGGCATGAGGCTATGTTATACTAGGTTTATATCCTGGGGTTTTGTTCTAGACAAGGCTTACCCGAGCGGACAGCTCGAGCCGAGGTCGGGGCAGCGTACCGGGAATACAGAAGCTTCACCGGCTTTGCAACTTGTCCGTACCTCGTTCTAAAATTTGGATGACTCTAACAGAAAAGAAGTCACACGAAGTGCACACTTCCCAGATGATTTAGAAGACTCAAAGAGAAGAAAGGTTTCGGCACAGTTTTATACGCAGTTCAGATAATATCAAAGCGGTAAATGCGGCAATTAGCACATTAGGTTTAAACACGTAATATCAGATAATGAAAGCCAAAATATAACAGTTATATAAGCTCGAATTCTTGAACCCTGAACCAGAGATTCTGGGTTCTCAGTCCCCAGCAGAGTCGCCAGAGCTGTCACACCTCCTTTTTCCCTCGGGTAATAAGGGTAATAAGGGAGTTTTTCCACTTTAAGTGATATTATTCGATTTTGGAATTTTTTATTAATTTTCAGAGTCGCCACTTGGAATAATTTATGGTGTCCCAAGTCACCAGTTTAAAATCCCAAATCGAGGAAGTAATGACTCTGTTTTACAGTCCGCGAAACACAGAAATCCAGGTAAGGAATTCTGTTAACCCGAGAGAAGGTGTTAGGCATTCCCGGGTTCCGTGGTTTTAGCACGGTCGCTTAACTATTATTAATTGGCCTAATTATCTGACTAGTTACATGTTTTAAAGCCTATTGTGCCTTTTTAACCTTTTAGCCGCTTTTAATATTTATGGAATTATTTATAAAACGAGTCACGATGTTGTACACTCATCGTTTTGGTGCAAATCGCGAACCGCGCCACATGAAATGCACCCGCGATTGAAGATACGCTTATTATATTATTGTTCGAAGTTATGACCGGATCACATAAAATGCACCCTCGAATTTTGGATTTATGGTTTTAACACACACTGCGAATCGCGTCACGTGAAACGCACCCGCGATTCACAACATGTTAATTTTATTATTGGGAGTTATGATCGGGTCACATGAAATGGGACCCCGAATTTAGATTCACGTATCATGGTCATGCCACGGGAACCGTACCCATAGCCACAATGACTTATTATTATAATGCCCTAAGGTAAGATCACATCTGAATTATTTTACTAATCTTTATTATGGAAGGAATTGTACCACTTTGCTATTGTTACAATTAGAGAATTAAAGCAATAACAGCAACTAAGAATCACGAGCAACAACCTAATTGACTCAAACTTTGATTAAACAGGAATCAAATTTCTTAGAAACCATGATTCAACTAAGAAAATTTAGTGGCTCTTATTATATTTCCTTCACATATAAATTACCAAAATGAGAAAGGGAGATGAAATGACCTTAACAGTGAATTTCCTTTTAAGTGAAGAAGCTTGAATCTTGTACAAAATTAAAGAAACGAGGACTCGACCAAAGAACAACAACGAGACCCAACAGAAAACCAATTGGACCGACGACTCGAACCCCGAATGAACTTTGAGATGTTGTATCCGTGTATACGGTGTTGCTGTGGTGAGTTACATGGCTGATTAGAGAAATCACACCGAGAAGCACAAAGTGACTGAATGGAAATAAGATTGGCATAGTATGTGTGTGTGAAAGTGAGTCACGGCGGCAGTGTGTGTGTCCAACAAAAATCTGTCGTTTTTCTTTTGGTTTCTCTTTGGTGTGTGTGTTGTTCAGAGAAAGAAAAATAGATGAATCTCAGGCGCTGCTTAGTGAGAAAGAAGATGGGGATTGAGATTTGGTCGTGAGAGAGTGAGATCCGTTGCTGCTTGTTTGTGAAGGTGGGGTATGGGTGACCGACGTGAGGCTGGTGGTGGAGTTGCTAGGCGGCGACGGCACCTTCTTGGAGATGAAGAAGACTGGTCGGCGGCCTTCTAGGGTAGCTGTGATGACCCAAAAGGTCATCTTAAGTAATTCTAGCTAAATCTGTGTTTCGAGGCCTCGAAAGCCTCCGTTAATCTCACTGCGATATACGTGCGCAGACCGGGCAGGTAGCCGGGAAACTTCCATGTGAAAATTTGGTAAAAATGGGATTTTTGAATTGAATAATTGAATAAAGTTGACTTTGGTCAACATTTTTGGTAAACGGATCCGGACCCGTGATGTGACGGTCTCGGAGGGTCCGTAGGAAAATATGGGACTTGGGAGTATGCCCGGAATCGAATTCCGAGGTCCCAAGCACGAGAAATGAATTTTTAAAAAAAATTATTTTCTAAAAACAATAAAGGCTTTTGAAAATGAATAATTATGTGAAAATCATGTTACCGGGCCCGTATTGCGGTTCCGGAGCCCGGAATAGGTTTGTTATATGTTATTTGTCCTATCTGTGGAATTTGGTGTAAAACGGGCTTGATTTGATTGGTTTCGGATCCAAATAAGGAAAAATGGAGTTAATGAACTTGTGGGGTTTCTAAAGAATTTGAAATTTGGCTTGAGAGGTGATTTTATGTTCCTGAGGTCCGAATGAAATTCCGAGACTAGGAATAGTTCCGTTGTGTCATTAATAACTTATCTGCAAAATTTGAAGTCATTCCGAGTGGTTTAGGCCGNGAGACCGGGAATAGTTCCGTTGTGTCATTTATAACTTATCTGCAAAATTTGAAGTCATTCCGAGTGGTTTAGGCCGGTTCGGCGCGTTGAAGTGAATTCTAGAATTTCAAAGTTCTTAAGTTTGATTAATTCGGTTTCGGGGTTTGATTCGTGGTTTTTGATGATATTTTGATGATTTAAAATCTTGAACAAGTCCGTAGGATATTTTGGGAGTCGTGTGTGTGTTTGGTTTTGAGCCCCAAGGGCTCGGGTGAGTTTCGGGTAGCTAAGGGGTGAGAAAACTTAGGAAAATCTGGTTTTTGTTAGTTTTCTGGTGTCAGTCCTTTTCTTCAGTGCGATCGCACAACATCAGATTGGTAGGGGTCCCAGGTGCTCTATGCGATCGCAATGCCAGCTCCGCGATCGCATAGGGTATTAGTCGAGTCAGGGGTCTGGGGTAATTTGGTTAGTGTGGTCGTGTGCGGGGTGCTGCGATCGCACAGGGTAGGGGGCTTAGGTTCTGCGATCGCGTAGAGTATCATCCGGTCCTCTTCTGCGATCGCAATTGTTCTTCTGCGATCGCAGAGCACAAACTCGTTCAGTGATTTTTTTTTAATATACCAAAACAGAACCTTAT
>MDKH01071886.1:0-31282 GCA_005239495.1 Nicotiana undulata | reverse complement strand
AAGCAAGTGCCGATCCCGAGAACTGGAAAGTGGTAAATGGAACTTCGCTAGTCTCGAGTATCCTAGCGGTACGAAGAATCCTCTAGCACTTGTCCAAGAAGTCCTGGGGATCCTCTCCCTCAGTGCCGCTGAAAGTAGGGGGCTGGAGTCTGCTGAATCTCTCCAGTCTCCGCTGCTCATCATCTGCCAAGGCAGGGACCACGAAATCCGGTGCGGCAGCAACGGGCGGGACTGGGGCTACTCCCGGTGTCTGGAGCCCCCGAAGAACCTGCTTAGGAGTCTGTATGCCTCCCCCGGCCTGATATGTGGTAGCAGAAGAAGATAGAGCGACCGCCTGTGCTAAGCTGGTGCACACTGTCAGAATCTGAGTCAAGGTCTCCTGAAGACCTGGGATCACTATAGGCACAGCTGGTGCCGGGTCCTGCCCCGCTGGAACCTCGACTGCGGGAGCCTGATCCTGAGCAATGGGAGGATCCTCAGGTGCTGCCCCACGTACCGGACGGGCTGCACCCCTCCCCCTAGCCTGACCTCGACCACGACGACCTCGGCCTCGAACTGGTCCCGCTGGTGCCGGGTCATCACTGCCGGTAGCACGAGTCCTCACCATCTGTGAGAAGATGAAACAATGAGAGTTTAGTTCCAAGAATCAACAGAGTCGCACGACAGAATTCAAGAATATGAAGTTTCCTAAGGGTTCTGCAGCCTCTCGAAGATAAGTACAGACGTCTCCGTACCGATCCGCAAGACTCTACTAAAACAGCTCATGACTGGTGAGACCTATTCAACCTAGTGCTCTGATACCAACTTGTCACGACCCGTTTCTGGGTTGTGATGGCGCCTGTCGTGGAACCAGGCTAGCCAACTGTTACAACAATACTCAATTCATTTACTAGAGAATTTTACTCATTATTGGCTCAATTTATAGAAATACGACATTTTAATCATTTAAAACAATCTAACAGAAGAAATAAGCTCCAACAATCAATATAGGATCTGGAGTCACGCAGTCATGAGCTACTAACATCAATACAAATGAGAAATAATAATACTGAAGTTTTATGTTTCCAATTTCTAATACAAAAGGGAAGAATAGGGAAAAGAGGGACGGGACAGCGAACGCCGGCTGCTACCTCGTCGGCTTTGAGAGAATAGTTGTTATCACCGCTCCGCGTCAAATCTCGGTGCACCTGAATCTGCACACACAGTGTGCAGGTAAGTAACGAAAACAACCTACAATCTGAGGAGGTAGTGACGAACTCAACCTCCGTAAATCACAGTTCGAAATATGAATATTTCAGGAATAACCGAGAATATCAGTGACAATATCCGTAAATAACAATTAAATGCCATGTATGTATCATGCAACACTCACATGTAGTCCTCTCGGTACACATAATTGGCCATTGGGCCAGGGAAATCCATCCCGTAACATGTACAACGTGGTGACTTAGTCACTAAGTACCGAGGGAGCAGGCCAATTCATCCTTTCGGAGAAATCCATCTCCGGGATATCACACTCATCCATAATCTGTACCAGGGAAATCCATCCCTCCATATCTCATAAACAGTATCTGTGCCAGGGAAATCCATCCCTCTATATCTCATATCTCGGACAAATCCATGTCCAGGGAAATCCATCCCTCAATAACTGTGCGCTCACTGGGGGTGTAAAGACTCCGGAGGGGCCGCCAAGGATATGGCCCAAGCGCTATATATATATCAAGCCCACGAAGGGTATATCATCTCAACATTTGGCTCTAGGCCCATACTCAGTCATAATTACCAGTCTCCTCACAACACTCTCATTGTGTAGACAGCCCAAGCAAATTGAAATGCATGATAAATAAATGATTTATGAGACTGAAATACGAATACATGTATAATAACAGGACTGAGTATGCACAAGTAATGTTCGCAATAGAAATAACAGTAACGGACTCTTTCAGGTCTCCACATATAGACATGAAGTCTTATCATTTATACTCGTTATGTTTCTTTTAGTTTCTATGCATTAATAGCCTTTACAATACTGATATCATAGTGGAACAATAGTTAAACCGTGCCTGGGGATAAGCCGGGCCACAACAAATCAACCAACACTCATATGCCTGTCACTTGGCGAGTGTATCATAGTAACTATTATCAATTAGCATGTACATTGGGGTCTTGAACCCCTCAGTTCCAAGGTTGAAGCCGTTACTTACCTCGAAACCGGCTCAACTCTACTCCGTCGGGCCCTTTCCTCGGGAATCGGCATCCAAATGCTCCAAATCTATCAATAATCAATTACATAGTGTCACAATGTGCTAAGGAACAATCCCCAAATAAAAATATAGCAAAATAACAAAAATCCCGAATTCGGTCAAAACCTGGCCCTCAGGCCCACGTCTCAAAAGTCAAAAAATTTCATAACGTTAGGTTCCTTGTCTTTCCCCGAGTTCAACCATACCAAGAACACGAAAATCGGACCTCAAATGGTCCTCCAATCCCCCCATTCTTCCTCTCTTAAACCCAAGCCCTAACCACCATTTTTCTACTGTTTTTACCCATGATTTCAATCTAAAATCGTTCTTAATGCCCAATATAACGAGTTTTGAGTCCAAGAAACTTACCTCCTTGAAGAAACAACGAAATTCCTTTTCAAACCCCTTCAAAACCTCCAACCCGTGTATAAAAATGGTGAAAGAAGACAAATTTCGCGAAGGCTGCCTTTTATAGTTCTGTCCAGGCATTTCTGCAACAGCGGAGTTTTTCTCGCACCTGCGACTCCGCAAGTGCGACATTTTAACCGCCCCTGCGAAAACCACTTAATTTCCCAGACCTCGCGCCTGCGGCCTTTTATTCGCAACAGCGGGCCCGCAGGAGCGACACATTGACCGCACCTGTGTTTCTCACTCGAGTTTCCCAGCTCCGCACCCGCGATACTCTTTCCGCGCCTGCGACCCCGCAGGTGCGGACCTCTATCCGCCCCTGCGACCTCTTTCGCACCTGCGCCCTTTTTCCCGCCCCTGCGAGACCGCACCTGCGGCTCCCTAACCGCAGGAGCGAAGACACTAGAACAACAGAGGAACTTCAAGTTCAACTATCCGTTGAACACCTGAATTCAAATCCGAGCCCCTCGGGACCCCAACCAAACATACCGACATATAAAACATTGTTATTCAAACTTTTTCGAGCCATTAAAGTACCAAAAACAACATCAAAACCATAAATTCTCATCCAATTCAAGCCTATGATTTCCAAAAACTTCCGAAACACGCATTTGATCAAAAACCCAACCAAAACATCTCTGAATGACCTACAATTTTGCGGGCAAGTCCAAAATGACCTAACGAAGCTACATCAACTCTCGGAATCCCATTGCGACCCCCGGATCAAAATCTCGCCTATCAACCGGAGTTCGCCAAAATACTAGCTTCGCCAATTCAAGCCTAATTCTACACCGGGCATCCTAAAAATATTCTGAACACACTCCTAAGTCCCAAATCACCTAACGAATCTATCCGGACCACAAAATCCGCATTCTGAGGGCGTTTACCAATAAGTCAACTCCAGGTTGACTTTTCCAACTCTAAAGATCTTGTTAGAGACTAAGTGTCTCAATCCACTCTATTTTCACTCCGAACCCGAACCAACCAACCCTAACACTCCATGAAAAGTCTAACCGATCTACTACAAGACAAAAATGAGGGAATAGATGCGTATACTGCGTAATGACGGACCGGGTCATTACACGTTCGATCCTCGGCAGTGCACCTGAGAGATTATACTATGGTAAGAATGCTCTTATGGGACAGGCCGTTCGATCCTGAGCAGTGCATAGATATTATCCTCATGACTCCGGCCGGTTGTCTCATTCCTGTGTGTGCATGATTATTTGGCACTGTTTTATGGGTGTTGACTTGTCAGATAATTGGGGGAAAAGGAAGTGGAAATTGTTATTTACTTTCTGTCTTTACTTGGATCCCTGTGCTTTATACATATTTGTTGTTCACTGTCTTACATGCCTACCGTTTTAGTTATACTCTGTTATATTATTACTGTTGGACCTTAGTGAGTATCGAGTCGACCTCTCGTCACTACTTCTTCGAGATTAGACGGGATACTCACTGGGTACATATTTCTTTAATATGTACTCATGCTTCACTTCTGTACTTAATTGTACAAGTTCTGAGGCTGGTGCTTCTAGTTTTCAGACCGGAGCTAGATATTGACCGTAGTGGACCTGACTACACGGTGAGCTGCTTTCTTCTGGCAAATCCCTGGTACCACCATGGAGTTTCCTTACTTTTGTTTCTTGTCTATTTATTCAGACAGTGGGATTGTATATTCTATATTTTGGTTATCCTGTTAGTATGCCCGTGACACTCGTGACAGTAGTTCCTGGCACACACACGTAGTTGTTATTTTGAGATTTTGAGATGTACATATATATGCTCGTATATCATGTTTTAACCTGTCAAATGTGGTAAATGTTGAACTTTTAATAAAATTAAGGAAGAGTACTTAGTGAAATTTATGTTGGCTTGCCTAACCCCGTCGTTGGGCGCCATCATGACTTGAGTTAGGATTCCGAGTCATGACAGATAACACATCAATCCTTCTCTTCTTCTTCTTTCCATCTGGCAAAAGTGAATACATCCCCCTGGAAATTAGTCCTCACGGCGTTGGCATAATATTCGCGAACTATTGTGTAGTTTGCTTTGATCTGTTCAGGAGAAAAGCATATCCATCCACTATCGGTCAGTCTCCAGAAAATCTCCGGCATCTTAGCATAGAGTTTGTCAAGATGGATGCCTCTTTCTTTGACAATGCCCTTTGACATGAGCCTGTCATAATTCCTTTCAAACTCAGCCGTCGTGAATCTCGTCGCATCAAAATACTCTTCTTCCACAGATAGGGGAAGATTTTCTTTCACATTTTGCACATTCTCAATATTTTCCGAGGCCATTCTGTGCACAAAGTACCTACAAATTGAGACCAAATGTTAAACACATGAACATGTACTTTATACACTGCATTATGATGTATCGACGCCAAAGAAATAAGCCGTGAAGCAACAGCACAAGAAATGGCGAAGCCACTGTTTTACTGCCAGCTTTGCAAAGCAGTGCGATCGCATCCCTTTTATTGCAATTGCATAGGGAAAAATTTCTTCTTCACAGTGCTACACTGTGCGATCGCGGAGTGTGCAATGCGATCGCATAGTGCAATTTTTCACATAGCAATTGTTGAAACAGGGCGATCGCGCTCAGGATATTGCGATCGCATAGGCACTTTTTTCGCCGAGTGATTTTCTTCTCTTGGGAATTTTCCCAAACAAACAAGGCAACAGATTTGCACACAGGTTTTTAAGGATTTTAAACACAGATTTAGCCCAGATTTTGTTCGTGAAGCACAAAAATTTCACTCAACCAATCCTCACCCAGCAAACATGCACACAATCAACACAAAGTTCAAAACAAAAACTCTAAAACAAGAATTATAGACAGTGGAGGTTAAGAAGAAGAGAAATGGGTATTTATTTACACCAACATCACACAAGAATTGAATTTATTAAGGAAGAATTGAGTGTTAAAGTACATACCTGAGAGATTGACTTTGTTTAGTTGGGTGAAATTGACGAGAACACCTTTTTATGATTTTTGAGGGCCAAGGGGTGAGGAAATCTGTTTTGGGTAGAAGAATAGGCAAATGGGCGTTTCCAGTGTTAAAAGTCAGATTCACTTACCTGGAAGCAGTGCGTTCGCAAGTGTAAAAACGCGATCGCACAGTGCAATTTTTTCCTGAATTTCGCAATTGCCTTGGCCGGTATGTGATCGCATAATGTCACTATTTAGCTATTGAAATGCGATCGCATTTATTTTTCGGCGATCGCATAGTGCAACAGTGTGCTGCACTGCAATTTGTTTTTTGCACCAGCACTGTTTTTTGGCTACCCGGTCACCCTGACCTGCTCAAATCAACTCCAAAAATTCTGAAACTTGGAAGATTGGTTAGAAACAATATAAGAAGCTATTCTCAAAAAAGAAAATTTCCAAAACGACCAAAAATTCTGAAAACGATGGGTTGCCTCCCAACAAGCGTCGTATTTAACGTCTTGGAATGACACAAGTCAACTTCACCACTTTTCTCGATATTTTGACGATATGAACTGGGTACCTAGCTTGGAATCAAGGTTTTGACCACGGGAGATGGGGGCGGTAAGTAGATGATCAAGCCAAGCCTTAAATTCTTCATTTTGCACTTCTTGGCTCTCATGTGAGGAATGTCATTTTGCTTTCTTGTTTCCTCAAATTGTAAGATGTATGGTATGAGTTTTTCCTCCTCGCAAAATTTCATTGATTCGTGTAGTTCAACTTACGTTTTACCACACAATTCCAATGTTGAAAAATGCTTGGAATGTGCCTTCAAACCTCCAACTAGCAATATTTTTCGGATTTTGACATCCTCCTTTTCCCCCGGAATAGAGTCAATTTCAACAAAATTTTCAATCACCCCAGTTGACTCTAATTCAATATTTTTCTTGGTATCACAAACACTCATGGAGTCGGTTGCCGGATGTTCAAGTCTTGATTCCTCAAAGTAAAGCTGACTTTCTTCCACGAATTTGGACTCTTCTTGGCATCCATCCACACTTTCAACTTGAGAGGCATAATGAGCCTCCATCAATGCTTGAATTTGATCCTCCAAAGTGCGGATGTGCTCATCATTTTGATTCACTTCATGTTTCAATTCCTCGAGTGCAAAGTTGTGCTTTTCCTTATTTTCAAGAATGGCCTCCAACATGAGCATCATCCTCTCATTTTGAGCATTTGAGAGTTCTTCTTGGTTTTGATCAAGTGCCAATGAAGAACTTTAAACTTCAACCTCCAAGGAAGGTTCTTGGATATCACTTACCTCCAAGGCTTTTTGAATCCTTGAAGTTTCAATCATTTCATCCATTTGTGAGTGCAACATTTCAAGTTCCAATTCATTTTGGAGACTATTCTCCAAAAGCTCTTCCAAGGAATTTTGCTCATGGTTTCCTTCTTCAAGTAAGCATTCCAACATGAGCTTGAACTTTCCATTTCTACCATGCTCAATTTCCTCCACTTCTTCACCCCTAAAATTTTCATCACAAAAAGTAGAATCATCATAGCAGGGGTTTGGGGAAGGGACAGACAAATATACACAATCATACCAATGACCATTTTGGCAACCACACTTATCACAAATACTCCACTCATGGGGTTAAGATTGTGCGCACAATCCATCCCAGGAAGAATTCAAACAATTTTGCCATGAGTGTGGTCCTCCACAATAAGGACAAGGTTCATCAAAGTATGAATAACTACCATTCAACAAATATTCATTATATGATGCCATTTTTTTTTTCAAAAATCAAGAAACTAAACAAGAAACAAATAAGAAAAATAGACCAAGGTAAGCAAACTAATTACACAAATATTCACAAGTTTGGATCAAAGCACTTATGCTTATTTCTCAAACAACCTAAATTATGCCAAATTGTTCCCCGGCAACGACGCCAAAATTTGATACGCTCAAATTACACCTTAAAAATAGTGTAAGCGGTCGATGTCAAATATAACCCAACCTAAGGTTGGGGTCGAATCCCACAGAGAACAATATGAAGGCGATTAGGAATGTAAGAGAATTATTACTTATCTCGCAGTGCCAAACACTTAGATTTTGATTGTGAAAATATTTATATCTAAATGCAAAAATATAAACTAACCTAGAAAGCAAGTAAAATGATCAATGGCAACAAGTATGGATGCTTCGGGAATTACACTCAAGTAACGATCCAATGTATTTCACGATTTTACAAATATGAGCGAGTTTATGTTAATTAGCCACGGATAATAATTCTTAATTAGCTTTTTTCAAAGACTAACAAGACTTCCTAATTGAATTATTCCTAACCCAATTAGGAGATTAAGCACACCCAGATATGAATACTAGTAGTTCAATCCTATTCCTAGGTAGAATTTATAAAATGAGGGTTAAAGCCTCAAGTTCTTGTTAATTAATCTTTCCCAACCCCAAATTATCTTTTCCAAAATTAATTCGGAGTTAATGGGCAAGTCCTAGGGTTAGCTAATCCCTTTGGAAACATTAAAGAGCAAGAATAATTAAATAAACAATAACTCACTTCATAAATATATAAAAATCATTCAATACATAAGCACAACAAGGTATTTAATCCACACTTTAAATATGAAAATTTCCATAAACAAGATTCAAGTGTTGGAAATAAATACTACACACTTAAATATTCAATACAAAGAAAGGAAATGAAGAAATAAACACAAATTGGTTAGAAAACCTTAACCACAAGCTTGAAATCTCCAAAACACAAGTGTGTGTGCAAACCCTAGCTTTCACAAATGTTCTTCCTTGTCTTCAAGACACAAAAATATGTTTTACAATACCAAAAGATATCCAAAGATATCTGCTAGGTCGAGTATTAAATGGTTTGGGGGAAGATAGAGTGAAATTCCAAAATTGCCCGTAATCTGCCCAGAAAGTTCTCTATGCGTTCGCTCAGATGCACCTGTGTTCGCATTGAATTGCTTCCTCCCAGCCTATGTGATCGCACAGGTAGTCTTGCGATCGCACATGCCATTTGACCATCCCGCTGACCGCTCCTCAATGATGTGCGTTTGCATCCTTGTGTTTGCGTTCGCATAGATTCATAACTGGAACTTATGCGATCGCATTAGCATATATTCGATCGCACAGTGTAAGAACCGGGAAAATTTTCTAATTTCCATTTTAACTCCTTTTTGACTTGTTTTCACGTGATTTCTTCACAATCATCTCTAAATCATCTGACACTTAAAATATACCAATAAACATCAATAAATGTCTTAGTTTCTCAACAAAATTACATAAAATATTAAGTATTAAGAGGAGATAATTTGGCAAAATACCAACTTATCAGAAATTAGTTAGAAAACCAGAAAACTTTCAAGGAAACATATGAGATAGGTTCGATTCATCTCAGATCTGTACAGATCTGAAAATATCGGAGACCAAAAAATTAGGTCTTTTGAAAGTACAATAGAGACGATAACATAAGCTTAGAGAACCATGGATTCATAACGAATATAAGAAGATTCTTACTCAAAGTCGAACCAAATAGCCTAAGACAGGCAAAAATACCCAAAGGTGCAAGACAGACTTGTATAGGTCCCTTGAAATCTCCTCAAGGGTCTAGGAGACGGATATACCATAGTAAATAGGAGGCCATTAGATGCCGGAGGTGATGAAGAATCACCATGGAACGGAAGTATAAGCCGGTGACAGCGAGGAGATTAGGGTTTTGCTAGAGAGTGTTTGAGAGAGAAAGGGTAAGGGTGCCGGTGGGGGAATGGATGAAATGATTAGGGTTAGGGGGGTTAGGTTAGTTTAGTTATGGTAAGAGGATCCTCGACCGTTGATAAAAAATGATCAACGACTAGGATTGGCTAATGTATTGGCTCGGGCAGATAAGGGATTTTGGCTTAAGGTCTTTTGGGCTGACTTATAAGGGTATTGTGCTGGTTAATTTAGGCTGAAATTGAAAATAAAAGGGACTGTTTATTAAATACGCAAAACAATTGAATAAAAAATTAATTTGTAAAATAATTAAATAATTATAAAAATAATTTTCATGCATAGAAATATTTTTAAAATAGTTATGTAGTATTTAAAAATACAATGGTGTAATTTCTGGTAAAATAGCGCAAAAATTGTATGCATGAGCTATAATTGCAAATTTATTGCAATTATAATCAAAAGGTGCCAATTTGGCTATTTATAAAATAATTTAGAATTAATAGGACCATGAATGGTAATACTAAATCAAGAAATATTTTTAAATCATTTGTGATGCAATTTTATAATTATTTATTAAAAGTAAAATACTAGGCAAATTAATTTAAAAGGTAGAAATTGTGGAAAAATACCACTTGATGATAATCCATGATTTTGAAGACATATATGCATTTTAAAATAAGTTTAGGAAAAATTGGGTATCAACAGGCACTTCAGTCGGTTTTGGGTTACCTTTGGTTCTAGGTTTGATCACTGATCTTAGTGTTGATACCCAATTTTTTCTCAAATTATTTTAAAATGTGCATATATGCGTTCAAAATCGCTTTTTATAATAACTGTCATTTTTCCCATAATTATTTTATTAATTTCTTTTCCAATTTATTCAGTATTTTTATTCAATAATTATACATAATTGTATTATAGATAATTTTCAAATATTTTCCAGCTCAATACAGTATTTTAATCCTATTTTGATTTAATAATTTCGTAAATTAGCCAATCTGGCATTATTTTGCTCTAATTACAGTAATTTTACAATTATGGCCCAATTATACATTTTATACCATTTAAATAAATAATTTGGCATTTTATATTTTTTTGATATTAGCTAATCACCTTAATTTAAATTGACCATAGAATTTATTTCTTCGCCCGAGACCATGGAATCCTCACCACCCTCCTGCCTCCTATGGCTCCTTTATGCCGGTAATGCTATCCCTTAGGCCCTCAAAGGACGAGGACCAGTCTACTCACACCTAGGGTTTGTTCCTGCTTTCTTCAGGCCTTCAGGGCTCGATTTTGAGTAGGATCTTTCCATCTTTTGCCTAAACCCATGGTTTTCTAGGCTGGTATCTTCATCTCTGGGTTCACCCTTTAAACCCTAACTTTTGAATCTTCCGATTCTTTTAGATCTGTGATGGATCTATGCGTCTTTTAAGGTTCTCATATGTTTTCCTCCAAAGATTTCTTCGATTTCAAACGATTTCCTCCTTTTCCTAACTAGGGTTTCAAAACCCTTTTGCAAACTAATTTCTTTTCGATTTTTTATTACTTTGTGATTTCTAGCATGTTTAAACATCACCTGAGTCTTTTCTTTTGTTCGATTCATTTTAGTTAAGAAACCCTAATACCACTGGGTTCTATTTGAAAGTTTTAATCTGCTTGCAATATTGTTTGTGTGTCCCTCATGAACTTTCTGGATTTTCACGAATGCCCTATGTGTTCTATGCTTCTTGCTGTAATTTGTTGCTAAGGTTTTCTGAATCTGTACTGTTCTTTCAACTACTTGCTTAGGGTTTCTCTCATTTTTGTTCAACACATGCTATTTATCGACTAATAAGTCAGATTATTCGTTTTATTGATTACTGGTTCTGTGTATTTTTCGTAAAGCTGTAGTATCTTCCTTCAATCTGTGATTTCATGTATTTTCCCTATAACTCTCTATTGATTTTCCAATTATTTCCCCATTTGTGTGATACTTTCCTTAGTTAGTATTGATCTCATTGATTCTTTGAACCAATTTTCAGAATTAAAACTGTACTCCACCTTATTTATGGGCACAAATATGCCGTTAATTATTTGACATATACTTTCCTTACTTGAAATATTCTGTATTTAGTCTTTATTACGTGCCACATGCTTTTACTACTCCTAATATGGTAAAATCAGTCTTGTAATTGATTCTTTTCCTTGTTTAATATAACTTGTATCCGTTTGAACCATGACTCCCTAATTAAAGGGAGTCTGGTTCTTTAATTGATTCTGATTGACGTTCTTCCTAAAACTATGTTAAATTAGTACTTCTTACCTTATTTCCCCAGCCTGTTTAAGACTATAAATGCCTCTACTCGCATTAGCATAACACACAAACATATACCTTGTTCTACTCTCTTTTACTCACACACATATTCTATTGATCCTTTCTTGATTGCTTGCCGACTCATTCTATTTGCTTACTCCTTACTCTGTATTTGCTATATTCAATTGGTATGTTTCCCGTTTACATTTAAAAGTTCCAAAACAATATGTTTCTTTGGGTATTTCAATTCATATTATTCCTAACTTGGTTCTACTTGTGGTTCTGGTGTCCTACCTGCTACTAGTTTGTATGCTCTGATGTTTTAGTTCGTAGTACTTTTCCCATTTAGCCTCAGCATGTGTACTCCCTCTTGTGTGTTTCAATGTCATCCTACTTATGTCTTCTGTGATCCCTAGTGTACTACAATTGCACTGTGTGATACCTAGTTCCCATGTAATCTTGAACACATGCTATCCTCCAAACTTTTTCCTGAACCTATGTGTAACTATGTGTAACTATGTATGTTGTCCTTTTCCCAGTCTGATTCTGTTTAATTCTTTTGGTTAACAACTGTGTTTGTGACTGTTCAGACTCAATACTAGTCTGTGACACTCTAAAACTTCTCTAATGCTAATATGTACCCTAATTTATTTCAATGTGTCCCCAATTCCCACTGTCCCTGAGTGAAATCTATGTTTGAATGTGCTGGACCTGTTCGAGTTGTTTGCTGTTTTTCCAAAGATGTTTACATTATATTCAAGTTGTTTCATTACTGATCAAAACCTTTTTCAGAAAACTTCTTTACTTACTGAATCAATCTAGTACTATTTTTTGTCAAAACCTTTTCAAACCCATCTCCTGCACTTCACCTTATTCCTAGACTCTTAAGTTCTGACCCCTCAGTGTGAGAACTGCTTTGGGACCCCTGAGCTCCCTCTGAACTCTGACGCACTGAGGCTGGTACTTCTACACTGCACATGTTCAATTCTTTGTTACTAAGTCTGGGTGTGAGCATTGCCGGGAGCCCTTGAGGTACTTAGGGAACTTTGACACACCCGAATTATGAAAGGTTGTGAAATGCCATATGGAAATGAGGTTTGGAGGATTTGGGCCTAATTGAAGGCTCCCTATAGAATAACTTCTTATTTTCTATTTTTGGTTATGTAATTCATAATCCTTGGCCTGTAATAATTTGTAAACAACTCTGGGGATGGATAGTGAAAGAGGGAAAGGGATAACTTGCATGCTATAAAGGGTAGAAACCATGCTTAGGTTTACATTTCCTATTTTTTGCGCAATAGAACTCATGTTTATGGCCAATGTGTGCAAAATCATGCATTAGATACCATGTCCCTAGGTCTCATGCATACTATTTCCAGAATATTTGACATTACTGTTATATCACCTAGAAATCCTATTATAGGATACATATATTAATAATTTGTACTTCATGCAATTCTGTCTCATAATGCCATAACCATGCCTCATAAACACTCAGAAATCTTGTCTCTAAGATAGCACTAAGTGAACTGTCACGCTTGCATCTTCTGAAACCATGATTAATACTGGACTGTTGTGCATTTAGATAACCTGTTCTTTAGGAATTCTGCATATAAATCATCCTGCCTTACCTGTGCCTTAGATATCATATTATAGGGTCCTAATCGCTTAACTACACTTAGTCTAATTACTGATGCATATAAAAGGTATAAACAACCTCACTCAGTTCTCTCTAAAACAACTGGTAATACATATGTGTTCTGAACAACCTAGAACAACTTGTTTAGGTAATAATCTGCAACAATTTCTCTAATAATTCTGATACATTGTCCCCCGCCTAGGCAAGCCTTAGGGGATTAAATTTCTAAAACTGGAAGTCTGTCTCTCTCTTGTGTGTGTTGCTTAATGCTAACAGGTTCTTTCAATCAGTAGGCAAACTGATTAGGGATTTCAAGTAATAACAAAACTACATGTCTGTTTATCCTCTGAATTCACCTAGACACCATGTCTTAGGATCTTAATTAACAATACTGCCCTTATATGTGTTTGAGTCGTGCTAATTATATGCATTATTTGCGGAGGTAAATCTGAGCCTCTTATATGCTCCTATGTGTTTCCCACTAACTGCAGTCCTACATGTTCTTTGCTTGTCTCCTTAAAATTTTACCCCTTTAAACCTGAGGGTCGGCCTAATACCTACCCGTTTAGGATAGTAGTCCTAACCTCCTCCGGGACTGATAGGAAGGGACGGGTAATAGCACACAATAGAGCTCGTGACCAACACGCGCTTTAAAAACCTTCACGGGGTGGGAAAGGGTAGAATATGGATATGATGACCGATACGCTAATACCACGTGTAGCCCCTCTTCGAGGAGTGTCATACCGGGTATTGCATTGATGTGATCGATATTGTTATAAACCTAGGATATTCCTTGCTTTAAATATTAGATTATAACTCTTTTTTCAAAGTTTAGCCGTTCTATAATCATTTTCAAACACATGCATGCTTTAAATCCCCTCTTACTTGAGCCTTTACTTGTTATTTGCTAAAATATACAAATTCACAAAAAACCATTTGGCTGGGAACCACACTTGTGGATCCTGAGGGGTGCCTAAAACCTTCCCCTTGGGATAATTTCAAGCCCTTACCCTATCTCTGGTTAGCAACGTAGTTGTAAATGAACCCCTAGGTGCCCTAATGCACCGTTAAAATTGTTAGGTGGCGACTCTAAAAAAATGCAAACCCCTTTCCCAAACGGAAAGAGTTGTCTAAATCCAAATGTCCTGAACCTGATCTCCGCGAGGAAAAAGAGGGCGCGACAGCATGGCGACTCTGTTGGGGATTATAGGCTTTTACCATTGCAAATTGTTTTTTTGAATTTGTGCCTTTGCTTTGTTCAATACTAGCACCCTTTCCTCTTCCCTTCTACGTTTCCCCCAAAACGAAACTGACATGTTTCTTTATTTTCCTTTGTAACCGCTTTAAAGCATAACTGTTGTATTTACCGCTTTTCCTTAACGTGTAAATACATGGCAATCTGTTTTAATGCTTATTATTGCATAATCATGCTCAACATTCATACTCCACTAGTGCCAAACAAAATACTATAGCAACGCCTGATGAGTGGTTGCGCTCTTCCTATATTATTACCCCCTAAATTTGGAAAGGCTTATTTGCGGTAAAACTAGTCGATCAACGGTTCAGTCGACGGTTCTGTGCCTTTCCCCCTTGAGTTGTCCGCTCAAGGGTACCAGTCTAAAACCCCATAGAAACCTTACTCTATTGTATTGATTGCATGCATCCTGGTCAAACCTAGTCAAGCTAAAGTGTCATCCGCACGATAGATTTTAAGACAACCTTATCCAAAAGTCCACCGGGTTTCCCTAAACCCAAACAAACATCATCATGTTCTATGCATTTATTTGGAGAACTAAATGCTTCCTGCTAATTATTGATGTTAAATAGTCGAGTCTGGTGGGGGTAAGGGCCTAACCTTATTTGTCTTGCAGAAACATGAGGCACAAAGTCCCCAGATTCGGCATGGTCGCCAATATCCACCCTAAGATTGCTGAAATCGTGGGAAGATCTACACTCTAGTGACAAAACTCTCGTTAGAAAATATCTGGGTAACCTACCGTCCCTCCTGGACATCCAGCCTAATAACATGAGTTTAGGGGACCGAAGGCGGATATCTAGACAGAACATACCTGTTGCTAGGACTTCGCGAGCTGGGAAAGCTGCTCTAGGGAAGCAGGAATGTCGAATCTGGGGAAGGTCCTTCTGGGACCAAATAGATAGGAATGTCTTTATTTTTCTGTCAATGTAATGAGGCCAATGGCCATTAGTGACTTTTATTTTTTGTTTAGTTAGTGTCATTTTTGGGATTTGTCTATTTTTCATATCAATAAAATGAGGCATTTAGCATCTTAAGTTTTCCAAATCAACTTGTCGCTAGGCCTACCTCGGGCACAAAGAGGTTCCCATATTAGGACACGCTTTACATTCCGGCACTATGTGTTTATATACTGCAATATTTTTTCATAATCCTCACTGACTTGGCTACCTTTTGTTTTTATTTCTTTTCTTTATTATTCCCCTCCCCAAAGGTTAGTCCGTGCACTCGGGCATCATCAGCTTATCTCACAAGATCCAAGGGCCCTCCACCTACTCCTCTTCCTAGTCCTCTTAAAGGGAAGAACAAAGGCAAGAGTAAGATGGAAGAATCCAGTGACGCCAAGAAAGAGAATATGGTTTAACGGGTAGAGGCCACTGATGGCCGAGGTATTCAAGTCCTAAATGAGAACATATCACCGCTGGAACAGAAACTGCTAAATTTCAAGAAGAGCTCGATCAGGTCTGAAATCTGGCTAACCTGTCATTTTCCTTCAAAATCCCAGACGTCAATGTCCCAAACACTCAAAACCATACACCTCCACAAAATATCCCAAGACAACAGAATCATCTCGCACTTCACCATCACGTCACTCCGCCAAAGAACAAAACTCTCCCAACACAATGTAGTACTTTCCATACTTCAAACAACACTCCATTACTTATCACAGAACCTCAGAACCCCACAAAGGACCATTTCCACAATCCCATCTATGTGGAAACCATGACCCATTCCACTCCACCTATCCCATACCATCTGAGTCTGATGAAAAGGACCTGCTTATCAAGAACCTGGCTGAGGAACTAAGGAAGCTGACGAGCCGAGTTCAGGGTGTTGAAGGAACTAGGGGAATCGAAGGGTTGAATTATGAAGAACTCTATATACAACCTGATGTCGAACTGCCCGAGGGGTACAAACCTCCGAAATTCGAAATGTTAGACGGTACTGGTGATCCGAGGGTCCATCTAAAGACCTATTGTGACAAGCTGGTTGGCATGGGAAAGAATGAAAGGATCCTCATGAAGTTGTTCATGAGGAGTTTGAAAGGATATGCGCTGTCTTGGTAATATGCCAAGACCCCAAGAAATGGTCAAACTAGATAGGTATGGCGTCTGACTTTATGGACAGATTTACATTCAACACAGAGAACGCACCAGACGTGTTCTATATCCAGAATCTGAAGAAGAAACCCACAGAGACCTTTCGTGAGTATGCCACTCGCTGGGGGTCCTTGCTAAAGTTAGACATGCTTTAGAAGAGGAGCAGATGAACAAGTTCTTTATCCGGGCCCAGGACCCGCAGTATTATGAACGGCTGATGATGATTAAGAATCAAAAATTCTCTGACATTATCAAATTAGGGGAGCGAATCGAAAAAGGTATTAAGAGCGGTATGGTCACGAATTTTGAAGCCTTGCAAGATACAAACAAGGCTTTACAGTCTGGTGGTGTGTCTAAGAAAAGAGACGTGGGAGCTGTAATGGTTGCACAAAGAGCCAAATCCCCTCTCAAATACCAAATCTATCCAGCACATCCGCTCACATACCATCCAACCCCAAATTACCAAGAACCCTCACCTTCTTACCAAGCTCCACCACCTTATTACCAAGCTCCACCACCTTCTTACCAAGCTCCACCGCCTACCTACCAATCTCCACCGCCTACATATAAACCTACTTCACCTAGATACTCAAAACCCGCTCCTGTTTACCACACTTATAACTCCCATCCATCCCATTAACAATCACCCCCTGCACGCCAAAACTTCCCTAGACCTCGTCCCAATTTTGATCGCAGGCCTCCAAAATAGTACACCGCCATAGCTGAACCCATTGACCAGCTGTATGAGAAACTCAAAGTTGCCGGTTACGTCACCCCTATCCCTGCTGCCACCCCTAAGAACCCTTCTCAGTGGGCTAACCCGAACAAATCCTGTGCATACCATTCTGTCATGAAGGGACACACCATCGATGAATGCCGCTCTTTGAAAAACAAGATACAGTCCCTCATTGATAACAAAATCATTGTGGCAAAGGAGCCCGCTCCGATTGTCCGCAACAATCCTTTGCCAGACCATAAGGGTGGAGGTATCCATATTATTGAGATAGAAGATGATTGGGATCCCGAGGGATCAATCGGTTTGATCGCAGAAGGCGCTGACCCAAAGAAACCAGCAGTCACTCTCAACCCGATTATAGTCCAGATTCAACCATATGGGGATGCTGAGGTAAATATGTCCATACCTCTTGAGTTTTAAGCAACGCCACCCGCAAAGACACCAGTACCAATTGAAGTTGAGTTTGTATCTCCGGCAAATGCACCCGCACCATTTGAGGTTGCAGTCTTGCCACCCAAGGAACATTTTCCATTTCAAGAAAGGATAGCCGCACCAATTCCAGTGGAGATGACGACCACGCCACCCTTCTATACAAATGCTATCCCTAGGGACTATACAACTGAGGCGAGAAGGAAAGGCAAGGTCAAAACTGAGGAAGCTGTTGCAGCACAGGGTATGACGAGAACTGGTAGGGTCTATACCCCTGAGCATCTGACCGAATCAAGCAAGCAGGCTGCCAACCGGCCTCCCCTTATTGAAACAGGTTCGGATGACCTTTGGAGGAAAGTACAGGCTAAGGAGTATTCGGTCATCGACCAGCTGAACAAGACGCCAGCACAAATATCCATCCTCTCTTTGCTGTAGAATTCCGAGACGCACCGAAGTGCTCTGTTGAAGGTGTTGAGTGAAGCGTATGTACCAAACAACATCACTAGTGTGGAAATGGCCAATATGGTGGGCCAGGTGTTGGAAAGTCACAAGATCACTTTCCATGAGGACGAGCTGCATCCTGAAGGATTGGGCCATAACAAAGCACTGCACATCACTGTGCAATGCGAAGATTATTTCATCACCAGAATCTTGATCGATGGAGGATCCAGTATTAACATTTTCACGTTGATAACACTCATAAAATTGGGTAGAGGGCTGCATGAGATAAAGGATGGAGCAATTAATGTGAAATCTTTCGATGGATCTCAAAGGTCCGCCATTGGTGAGATAAGCCTATGCCTGCAAATGGGACCAACTTGGTTCGAGGTTGACTTCCAAGTGATAGATGTGCCAGCGTCCTACAATCTATTATTGGGAGGCTCCTGGATCCATGCTGCTGGGGCCGTAGCATCAACGCTACATCAGGCAGTAAATTTCGAGTGGAACAACCAGGAAGTGATCATTCATGGGGACGGTAGCAACCCTATTTACAATCGCCAGACTATTTCGGTCATCGAAGGAAAAAGAAAGCTGGGTGGAGAAACTTACCACCACGTTGAACGAGTCAATGCCATCGACAAGGACAAATGGTGGGATAGAAAAATCGAGAGTATACTAAACTAGAGTGGGTACGAGCCTGGCAAAGGGCTCGGCAAGAACCTTCAAGGAATCTCCAAACCTATCAAGATCAAAAGCCATGGCACCACTTTCGGTCTGGGGTACGATTATACTTGGAAAGAGTACAAGGACTGGTCGCCACCTTGGCGCGGTCCTTACTACCCACTGGAGCAGCCGATACCGCATCTGGAGCAGACATTCCAATAGGCCGACATTATTTATGGGTCAGACGAAGAAGAAGCACTAGCTGCATTGAGGATTTTGTTCCTGGAGGACAATGATATGGATTGCTGTGCTATTCTCGAGGAGGAGGGGGAGGAAAGCCCTTTCATACAGGCTGTGAGCAGAGGGACATACCTCAAAAGCTGGACTATCAGGACAACCAAAGCCCGACGAGCCTCGGGGTAGCAAGGCTAAAACAAGCATTACTTACTGTTTTATTTACTAAAATGAGTTTTTCTTTTCGCATTTTTTAATTCCTGCAATAAGATCCTAAATGTTCAAAACAGTTATTCAATTTATCAAAGAATTTTCTAATTTCTCTTGTTTTTTACTACTGTTTTTTCTCATTACTTTATCTATACAACATTACTATTACTTGTCTTGATGAACCGATGACTGTGACATGCAATTAGACAACGCAGCAAAGGGACATCGTTTCAGAGGAAGATGATATACCCGACGAGATTTTCAAAGAAGTTGAAAACTTTGAGAACAGACCAAATTCCAACCAGGACGAGACTGAAATTATCAACCTGGGAGATTCGGAAAACGTCAGGGAAACACGGATAAGCATTCATCTGTCACCGTCAGAAAAGAAAGAATACACAGAGTTGCTGAAAGAGTATGAGGACGTATTCGCCTGGTCATACGATGACATGACTGCTCTAAGTATGTCTATTGTGGCTCAAAAACTGCCAACCAATCCAATGTGTCCGCTAGCAAAGCAAAACCTCAGAAAATTCAAACCCGACATGAGTTTGAAAATCAAAGAAGAAGTTACCAAGCAGATCAACGCCAAAGTTCTCCGCGTAGTTGAATACCCGACATTGTTAGCCAACATTGTACCTGTGCCGAAGAAGGACGGGAAGGTCAAAGTCTTTGTCGACTACTGGGATCTCAACCGGACCAGTCCGAAAGATGACTTTCCCTTGCCAAATATACACATCCAAATTGACAATTGCGCCAAGCATGAATTACAGTCATCCGTGGATTGCTTCGCTGGCTACCATCAGATTTGGATGGATGAGCAAGATGCTGAGAAAATGGCTTTCAGTACGCCGTGGGGAGTATACTGTTACAAGATGATGCCATTCGGCCTGAAGAATGCAGGGGCCACCTACATGAGGGCTATGACCACCATATTCCACGACATGATTCACAAGGAGATTGAGGTATACGTGGATGATGTTATTATCAAGTCCAAGAAAGCCACTGATCACATAGAAGACTTGAGGAAGTTCTTCAATAGGTTGCGAAAATACATTCTGAAGTTGAATCCCGCGAAGTGTGCATTCGGGGTTCCTACTGGGAAGTTGCAGGGATTTATTGTGAGCCGCCGTGGAATAGAATTGGATCCGTCAAAGGTCAAGGCCATTCAAGAATTACCACCGCCGAGGAACAAGAAAGATGTGATGAGCTTCTTGGGAAGGCTTAATTACATCAGCCGGTTTATAGCACAATCTACAGTTATATGCGAGCCGATCTTCAAGATGTTGAAGAAGGACGTTGCAACAGAATGGACCGATGAGTGCCAAAAGGCTTTCGATAGAATAAAGGAATAGTTGTCAACACCACCAGTCCTAGTACCGCCTGAGCTAGGTAGACCTATGTTACTCTACCTTGCCGTATTAGATGGAGCTTTCGGTTGGGTTTTGGGGCAACATGATGAAACAGGGAGAAAAGAGCAAGAAATTTATTATCTCAGCCAGAAGTTCACTCCGTATAAGGCTCGGTTTTCTCTTCTGGAACGCACCTGCTGTGCTTTGACTTGGGCCGCTCAAAAGTTGAGGAATTCCTTCTGTGCCTACACCACATATATCATATCAAGGATGGATCCCTTGAAGTACATCTTTCAGAAGACCATGCTCACTGGCAAGCTAGCCAAGTGGCAAATCCTGCTGAGCGAATTTGACATTGTCTTTGTGACCCAGAAAGCAGTCAAGGGACAGGCGCTGGCAAACCATCTTGCTGAAAATCCTGTGGACGAAGAATACGAACCTTTGAAAACATATTTTCCTGATGAAGAGGTATCATTCGTAGAAGAAGACATTGCAGAATCCTACGACGGTTGGAGGATGTTCTTTGATGGAGCAGCAAACTTCAAGGGAGTCGGTATTGGAGCAGTCTTAATATCGAAAACCGGTCAGCATTATCCGGTATCCGCCAAGCTCAGGTTCTCTTGCACCAATAATATGGCAGAGTATGAAGCCTATACCTTAGGGCTCAACATGGCCATTGACATGAACGTCCAAGAGTTTTTAGTGATCGGTGATTCAGACTTATTGGTACATCAGGTACAAGGAGAATGGACAACCAAGAATTCCAAAATACTACCATATATGCATCACGTACATGAATTAAGAAAGAAGTTCACAAAGATAGAGTTTCGGCATGTCCCTAGAATGCAGAACGAGTTCGCCGATGCTTTGGCTACTTTGTCCTCAATGATCCAGCATCCGGACAAAAATTTCATTGACCCTATTCCGGTAAAGATTCGCAATCAGCCGGCCTAGTGTGAACATGTTGAAGAAGAAGCAGACGGAAATTCTTGGTTCCATGATATCAAGGAGTATTTGTCAAAATGAGATTACCTAGAGCTTGCAAATTCCACTAGGAAACGCACACTTTGAAGACTATCCAACCATTTCTTTCACAGCGGAGGAATATTGTATAGGGCGACTTTGGAACTATTAAGGTGTGTTGACGCAAAGGAAGCATCAAAACTATTAGAGGAAATTCATGCTCCGTTCGTCGCCTGGGGCATAGACGTTATTGGACCAATCGAGCCTGCCCCCTCCAACGGACACATGTTCATTCTGGTAGCCATTGATTACTTCACTAAATGGGTCGAAGCAACCTCCTACAAAGAAGTTACTAAGAAAGTCATGGCCGACTTAGTCCGCGACCGCATTGTTTGTCAATTCGGGATTCCAGAGTTAATCATCACCGACAACGGTTCTAATCTCAACAGTGACTTGATGAAAGCCATGTGTGAAACTTTCAAGATCAAACACAAGAACTCCACGGCCTATCGACCTCAAATGAACAGAGTTGTAGAGGCCGCCAACAAAAACATCAAGAAGATACTAAGGAAGATGATAGAAAAGCACAAGCAGTGGCATGAGAAGTTATCGTTTGCCCTATTGCAATACCGCACTACAGTACACACATCAACAGGGGCAACTCCCTATATGCTAGGTTATGGTACATAAACTGTTATTCCTGCCGAAGTTGAGATTCCATCTCTAAGGATTATGCAAGAAGCCAAGCTCAGCGACGCATAATGGGTAAAAAACAGTTATGAGCAACTAGCCCTCATAGACGGAAAGAGAAGGAATGCGGTCTGTCATGGTCAACTTTATCAGAACAGAATGACCAGAGCCTTCAACAAGAAAGTCAAGCCAAGACAATTCACACCAGGGCAGCTGGTGTTAAAGAAAATCTTCCTACATCAGGACGAAGCAAAAGGGAAGTTCTCTCCCAATTGGCAAGGCCCATACATGGTTCACCGAGTGTTGACATGAGGAGCACTTATACTGGAAGAAATGGACGGAGAGGTTTGGCCAAAACCAATCAATTCAGATGCAGTCAAGCGCTACTACGTGTAATCCTTTATGCTTCTATCAATGATGTAAATTGAACTACGCCTCACCTGATTCCTGTTTAAGAGGGATACGTAGGAAGCCCTATGGATTCGGTCACAATTCAACAAAATTTAATTTTTCCCCATAATTGGAAACTGTGGCAGAATTTTAAGGAGGACCCTCAAAATTTTGAAGCAAGTTCAGTCGATCATTGCACGAGCAACAGTCAGAAGTATTCACCCATCAAAATGGGGCAGAATTTTGAGGAGGACCCTCAAAATTTCGTAGCAGGAGAGGTTGCAATGTCTTGAACCATGTCAGGGTCGTCAGTTCATCTAAAACTATTTTAGATTATATGTTTATGTTATACTTTTACAAAATCATGCATACTTATTTCTTGAAACAGCTTGTTTTGCAAACGCTACCCCAATGATACAGAGCCAACGAGGATACGAACTAACCTTTCCCCTTTACAAAACTCACGATTTTTCTGTGGATGCAGGCATAAAGAGATAACACGCAGAGAAGTCTCAAATTTCATCACAATCGCAAAGGCTGAAAGTTCGATGTCCACACAAAGGGACAAGCATGTTCAAAACCACAATCCTCAAGGCCATCATACTTGCTGTCACCTATTAGCAATACAAATAATTCCCCGTGGTCACAATACCCTCGATAATCACAGTGCCACAATTTATTACAAGCTAAGAATTCCTACCGTCATTTATTTTTTTATGCATAAGGCTACTATTCTGCCTTTCGAGACTAAACGATGTCTCCATCTACTTTCGCATCTTGCATAAGTCTACCATGCTTCCTTCCGAGGTTAAGCTCTACCTCCATCTGCATTCGCATCATGCATAAGGCTACCATTCCACCTTCCGAGGTTAAGCTCTACCTCCATCTGCATTCGCATCTTGCATAAGGCTATCTTTCTTCCTTCCAAGACTAAGCATTGTCTCCATCTGCATTATCTTGCATAAGTCTACTATTCTGCCTTCCGAGACTAAATGTTGTCTCCACTTGCATCTGTATTTACATTTTTGCATAAGGCTAACTTTCCGCCTTCCGAGGTTAAACTCTACCTCTACTTGCATTGCACTCTTTCATAAGGCTACCACTCTGCCTTCCGAAATTAAGCTCTACCTCCATCTGCATGGCATAAGGCTACTATTCCGCCTTCCGAGGCTAAACGCTGCTTCCAATTTACTTTTTCAAAAGAAACATCCACCATGTCAAGCATTATTTACTTCGCTTTCTTTTCGGGCTAAGCTCTGCCCTTTAATTCGCAAGACTAAGCTCGGTCTTGTTAGCATCATATTATTCCATCTTCATGGGCTGAAATATCGCCAACCTATCCAAAGGCGTCATCGTTCGGAGGCACCATCTTCATAGCCCGACAACACAACGTCATGGCCTGAGGATCTCTTTTTATCATTTTGCATATCATTATTCAAAGGCGTCATTGTTTTAAGGCACCATCCTCATGGCCCGAGAACATCATTTCATGGCCTGCGAATCCTACATCAATAAATTCATGGCCCAGGACATCATGGTCTAGGGACTTCATCCTTAACCGTCCAAAGACAGCATTCATGGTCCAATGGGAATTTTCATCATGTTAAATTACGCACAATATATGCTTGTACTGTTTATTTGCAGGTAATCTGGCTAGCAACAACCATCCTAGTAGGAGCGGTCCCGCTCCAGTTCTCCTAACTACCCCGTTAGCTGTTTGTTCACCTAACCCTATAAGGAACTTACCTGGGCGTATTGCGATGGAAAAGTAATCGCATACACTGGTATGCAACCGCATACACAATCGCATTACAGATATGCGGTTCGCATAGTGCACACTAGCACCGCACTCCAGCCATCCAAAAATGCCAAACTAACTGTCCAGGTTTGCGGTAGAAATGCGATCCGCATAGTGACAATGCGATCGCATATGCGTCGCACACTGGACATTCTTTCGCAGCTTCCCTTTCACTCGCAATTTTACCCTGTTTTGTGAACTTTTGAACCACCTGCACTCTAACACACACTTTAAATTGCTCAAAGAAACCTATTTAATAAAAAACCAAAATTTTAAAGACAACAGAGTGTTACCACACATGGGTTGCCTCCCACGAAGCGCTTGATTTAACGTCGCGGCACGGCGAAGTTAGCCTTCTTTTAAATTTACTCATTGGCCGGGCATGGACCGTATTTAAGAGCCAAATGTTCTACCACATGTCTTTCTCCATCTGAGCCCAAATAGTGCTTGATGCGTTGGCCATTTACTTTGAAAGTGCGGAGCCCATCCTCAGATGCTAATTCCACAACGCAAAATGGGGAGACATCTACCACTTTGAATGGACCAGACCATTTTGATTTGAGCTTGCCCGGGAACAATTTGAGTCTTGAGTTTAAGAGCAACATCAAGTCACCGGACTTGAACTCTCTTTTAAAAATCTTTTTGTCATGGACAAATTTCATTCTTTCCTTATATACAGCTGCACTTTCATAAGTGTGGAACCGAAATTCCTCCATTTCATTGAGTTGAGTGAGCCTCAAGTTTGCAGCTTCAGTCCAGTCCAAGTTCAACTTCTTTAGAGCCCACATGGCTTTATGCTCTAGTTCCACAGGTAGAAGACAAGCTTTACCGAACACTAACCGGTAGGGAGAGGTACCAATGGGAGTTTTGTACGCCGTGCGGTATGCCCACAATGCGTCATCCAGCTTCCTTGACCAGTCGGTCCTGTTTGCATCCACTGTATTTGCTAGAATGTTCTTGATTTCCGGATGGAGACTTCTACCTGCCACTTGATTGGGGATGATAAGGAGTGGCTACCTTGTGCTTGACACCGTATTTCTCTAGCAGCCCGGTGAAAGCTTTGTTGCAAAAATGAGAACCACCATCACTAAGAATTACTCTAGGAGTGCCAAACCTCGTGAATATGTTTTTCTTTAAGAATACAGTCACACTTCTCACCTAATTGTTTGGAAAGGCAATAGCTTCGACCCATTTGGACACGTAGTCTACAGCTACCAGAATATACTTCATACCGCAGGAGCTCACAAAGGGGCCCATAAAGTCAATGCTCCACACATTAAATATTTCAACCTCCAACACAAAATGCAAAGGCATCTCATGCCTTTTGGAGATTGATCCCTGCCTCTGACATTGGTCACAAGATTTGACCATTTGGTTGGCATCATGATAGATGGACGACCAATAATAACCACATTCAAGAACTTTTGCCGCCGTCTGATTTCCTACGCGATGACCACCCACCGGTGAGTCATGGCATGCCTTTAGAATTTGCATCATCTCTTCCTCTGGAACACACCTTCGAATAATGTTGTCCGCCCAGATACAGATCAAGTGTGGCTCCTCCCACTAATATTGCTGACACTCTCTTAAGAATTTCTTCTTTTGATATGCTTCTAAATCATCCGGGATTAGATCACTAACCAAGTAATTGGCAATGTCGGCGTACCAAGGAGTGGTTGAAGAAGTTAATGCCAAAATATGCTCATCGGGGAAGGCATCATTGATGTCAAGTTCATCCTTTGGTCGCCCATCTTCTTCAAGTCTAGAGAGATGGTTCGCCACTTGGTTTTCGGTGCCTTATCGGTCCTTGACTTCAAAATCTAATTCTTGTAACAAAATGACCCACCAGATTAGTCTTGGCTTGGCATCCTTCTTTGCCATGCGATATCGAAGAGCGGCATGGTCGGTGTAGACAACCACCTTGGATCCCAACCAGTAAGCTCGAAATTTTCGAAAGCATACACAATTACAAGAAGCTCTTGCTCGGTCACCGTATAGTTCATTTGTGCACCATTGAGTGTCTTGCTTGCATATTAAACCGGATGAAGAACTTTGTTGTGCCGTTGACCCAAAACCGCTCACATTTCTACACCACTGGCGTCACACATGAGCTCGAATGGAAGAGACTAATCCAGTGTGACAATAATTGGTGCCGTGGTGAGCTTCTTCTTGAGCTCCTCGAATGCCCTGAGACACTTCTCATAGAACACACTCTTGGCATCTTTCTCAAGGAGCTTGCACATAGGATTTGCAATTTTTTTAAAGTCCTTGATAAATCGCCGATAGAATCTGGCATGCCCAAGAAAGCTTCGAATACCCTTTACTGATGTTCGTGGAGGGAGTTTGGAAATGATCTCAATCTTGGCCCGATCGACTTCAATCCCACTTTTTGAAAATTTATGCCCCAAGACAATGCCCTCATCCACCATGAAGTGGCATTTTTCCCAATTAAGCACAAGGTTGGTCTCCTCACATCTTTTAAGCACTTGTCTAAGGTTGTCAAGACAATGCTCGAAGGAGTCACCGACTACGAAAAAATCATCCATGAAAACTTCTAGGAAGTCTTCCACCATGTCGGAGAAAATGGACATCATGCATCGTTGAAAAGTAGCTGGAGCATTGCACAACCCAAAGGGCATCCGACTAAAGGCAAAGGTTCCATACGAGCAAGTAATGTGGTCTTCTCTCGATCTTCCAAGGCTATATTGATTTGATTGTAGCCGGAATACCCATCGAGGAAGCAATAGAAGGATCTTCCCGCTAGCCGATCAAGTATTTAATCAATAAAAGGCATAGGGAAATGATCCTTGCAAGTGGCATTTTTGAGCTTCTGGTAGTCCATGCATACTCTCCATCCGGTGACCGTCCGAGTGGGGATAAGCTCATTTTTTTCGTTGTGAATCACCGTCATGCCTCCCTTCTTTGGCACACATTGTACCGGACTCACCCATGGACTATCCGCAATGGGGTAGACAACCCCGGCATCCAACCATTTGATTATTTCCTTCTTGACCACTTCTTGCATTGAAGGATTTAATCTTCTTTGATGTTCCACACTTGGCTTGCTCCCTTCTTCCAATTGAATTTTGTGCTCACATATCCCGGCGGGGATTCCTCGGATGTCGGCAATTGTCCATCCAAGTGCTTGTCGGTGCTCCCGCAAGACATTCAACAATTCATCAACCTGCACATCATTCAACAACGAAGAAACGATTACCGGTAAAGTGTTATTAGAACCGAGAAATTTGTACCTCAAGTGTGATGGGAGTGGTTTGAGCTCAAGTTGTGGTGGCTCAATGATTGAGGGTTTTGCGGGGGGGGTAGCTCGATTCTCTAAGTCAAGAGAAAGCTTCTTTGGTGCATATGTGTAGGACCCACGTCCTTCCAATGCGTTCACTATTTCAACACACCCCTCAATGTCTTCACCATTAAAGTTCACCAAGATTGCCGCCAAAGCCTCACCGAGGCATTCTTCTTCCATCTTCATCTCAATGGCATCTTCAACCTAATCAACTACATCAATGATCGAGATTCCCTCATATGCACTTGGCAATTTCAAACCCTTGCTAGCTTGGAAGGTAACTTCCTCATCATTCACTCGGAACTTGATTTCATGTCGTTCCAAATACATTAAAGCTCTTCTCGTCGCAAGGAATGGTCTTCCTAAAATGATAGGAATCTCCTTGTCTAACGCACAATCCAGGATGACAAAATCGGCCGAGAGGAGGAACTTCCCCACCTTTACCAAGACATCATCAACAATGCCTACGGGTTTCTTAATTGATCGATCGGCCATTTGCGATCTCATGCTAGTAGGTCTTGGCAACCCCAATCCTTCTTGCTTGTAGATAGTAAAAGGCATCAAATTTATACTAGCTCCGTTGTCACAAAGTGCCCTAGCAAAGTCTCTCAACCCGATGGTACATGGAATAGTGAATGCTCCCGGGTCTCCCTTTTTCTCCACGGTTGTTGTAGCAATTATCGAACTTACCTGATGAGTCAAGTTTACCACTTCATTCTTTGTAGTTCTCTTCTTTGTCATCAAATCTTTCAAATATTTGGAAAACCCCGGCATTTCTTGGAAAGCCTCCAAGAATGGGATGTTTACCGACAATTGTTTCAAGATGTCATAGAACTTTTCAAACATGCTATCATCCACCCTTCGTGCAAGCCTTTGAGGGAATGGGGGAGTAGGTCGGGGAATTGGTGGAGGAGCTTTTGGAGTCTCCTTCACTTTTTCCTTACCTTCTCCCGGTTTTGCCTCGTGGATTTTTACCTCATGAGAGGGCTTCTCAATTTCAACCACACTCGGCAACTCAACTTGTGGTTCCACTCCTTGATAAAGACTTTCTACATCAACCACTTCCTCACTTTCATCCTGGAGCACCTTACCGCTTCTAGTTGTGATGGCCATGCAATGAGAAGATGGTCTGCTTGGACCACCTTTTCGGTTGACCACCGTGTCACTAGGAAGAGTACCTTTTAGCTTGGGATTTTGTTCTCGTTACAAATCCCTCATTTGCATCTCGAGCTTTTGAATTGAGGCGGTGTGTGATCCCACTACCTCGGACATGTTTTTCATTGTTGCATCACTTCTCTCTTGATTTTGCAAATTCTATCAAGCATCCCTTCCATTTTTGTCTCATTTGATGGCCCCTCTTTGTATTGTGAAGAGTTGGAATATTGCCTTCTTGGTAGAACATAAGGGTTGGAACTTCTATTGGCATAATTGTTGTTGTTGTTGTTCCATGATCCTCTACCACTTTGATAATTTCGCCAATTTTGTTGGCCTTGCCCTTGCGGGTTTGGTCTCCAATTGTTTTCTTGGCGGTAACCACCTTGAGAGTTTTGGACATAATTTCCTTCTTCAAAATCTTTATTTCCCATTGATTGAATGTCTTCCACCATATTTACCTTTTTTGTTTGACTACCAGTGAACATCTTTGTCAACACATTGATGTTAGTAGCAAGACCGGAAATCACTTGGTCTCTCTCTTGATTTTCTTTAATCATGTTGGTAAGAGAGGGAGTACCGTAAGAAATTCCACCACTAGTATCCTCTGAATGCCATGCTTGATTATGCTTAGCCATTTTGTATAGAATTTGAATGATCCTAGCGAATGACTTGTCCATGAAGGACCCATCTGCGGCATTTTTAGCAATGGACTGGGATAGTGGGTCCAAACCCATATAGAACTTCTCCATCAGAATATGGTCTAGGAACCCATGGTTTGGTGATCTCACTAGGTATAGCTTGAACCGGTCCCATGCCTCGTGTAAATGCTCCCCTGCAGTTTCTTGAAGAAAAATATTTGTCTCTGAGCTCTGACTTTTTGCTATCTGGGAGCCACTTTGCTAAGAAGGCTCAGACAAGCTCATGCCATGTTGTGATAGTTTGAGGAGGTAAGTCTTGGAGCCATTTTTTCGCTTCTCCCGCAAACGAGTACTTGAATACACGCAACCTCAAAGCATCATCCGTCACATTGGTTTGTTTGTGCATGGCGCATACACCCAAGAAGATCCTTAGGTGTTGCGTCGGGTCATCATCCGTTGAATTATGGAACAATCCTTCCGCCTTGAGCAATAGAATCATTCCATGATCCACTTTGAAAGTAGATGCACCAACTACCAGGGGGAGGATAGCATTGGTGTCGTCAATATATTCCTCGATGTCGGCGAAAGGGTTCTCCTCTTCATCATACTCAACGTTGTCCATTGTCACCTAGTTCACCAAACAAAACGAGAAACGTGTGATGGAATAGAAAAAGATATAAAGTAAAGTACACACTATCTAGTAATTTCAAAACCGTATTCCCCGGCAACGACGCCAAAATTTGATACGCTCAAATTACACCTTAAAAATAGTGTAAAGCGGTCGAAGTCAAATATAATAACCCAACAAGGTTGTGCTCGAATCCCACAGGGAATAGGCATGAAAAGATTACTTTGGTAGTGTGAATCTTAACTTAAATCGTATCTCTATTCCGTTAAGGTAACAAAAATATGGGAATTGATTGTGTAATGATTAAATTGCAATAATGACAAGTATGATTAATTAGAGTTGTAATTAATATGATTAACTATACCAAGGTTGTGTCCCCTTCAATGAGGTGTAATTCTAATGGGTATTAATATGATATATTTCTAATGGAAGGTCCTTTAGATATGCAAATGATTTCTAAATGACTACCCAATATTTTCCTATAATTGGGTAGTATTTCCTCTTTATGATTTCCCCAAATATAAAAGAGTTTCAATGAAGAGTAATCAGTTAATGCCAAATAAAACCCACTTATTCTTAAGCGATTCTATTAAACAAGGTTTAAAGCCTTGAGTCTTTGATATTTACTCCTACCAATTCTAACTCACTTTTCCAAGCTAAGAATGAATTAATGGCATTTGTTAATGTTTGCAACCACCAAAAATAAATGAAGAATGAGAAGTAAATATATATCAACCAACCATTATATATATATATATATATATTCAATGTTAAATACCCAATAACATAACACCCATTTAGGGTCCACAACCTTAGTATTTAAAACTAGCCACTCATGCTTAAAGACAAAAAGATTAGAGTATTTAATGTCATAAAGCTTACAAAAATGGAGGAATATCTACTTCAAAAGCTTTCAAAAGAGAGGAATATTCAAAGTGTATGTTGTAGCTCTAAAAACAGACAAGAATGACCCACAAAACCCCAATAAATCTATTTATAGTGGGCTAAAACTCGGGGTAAAAAACGGACAAAATTTCCCTT
>ML250031.1:0-14864 GCA_005239495.1 Nicotiana undulata | reverse complement strand
GAGGGGGGAGGGATTTTAGTGATGTGTTTAAAGATAATGAAAAATTAGGGGGTAGATCTATAAATCGTAGGTGAGCTAGTAAGTTATGGGATAACCTAAACTATTATAATCTTCTTGACCTTGACTATAAGGGCAGTAAATTCACTTGGTCTAATAATCATTTTAAGAACAATTCTCTTATTATGGAACGACTTGATAAGGTGTTTGGTAACGACCAATGGGTCCAAATCTTCCCAAATGCTACTATAACTCACCTCTCTAAGACTCACTCGGACCATAATCCGCTTCTTATTATCACGACCCGAATTTACCCTCCGAACGGGGCTCGTGACGGTACCTAGTCTCTACGACTAGGTAAGCCTAAAACAAGCAGAAAGTAAAGCAATATAAAAGTAGAATTAGAAAGGAAACAGAATATATATATAAATATAAGTCAGCCGCTCGACTCTTTACAACTCTCACTTCCCAAAAACCGGAACGCCACAATAATCACAAGCTCTAAACAATGGAATAAGGAAAATGTATATAAGTCTCCTAAGCCTATACTAGAGTAGGAGGGGACTCGTGGGATTCTGCGGACGCGGCAGAATTACCTCGCGGTCTCCTGGCAGCTGCTAAAGTACTCCTAGCCAAAATGCTATGTACTGGTACCTGGATCTGCACATGGAAAACATGCGCAGGAAAGGGCATGAGTACTCCACAATCGGTACCCAGTAAGTGCCAAGCCTAACCCCAGTCAGGTAGTGACGAGGTCAGGCTAAGGCTCTACTGGATGTTTATAGTAAAAATAGTTAAAAACTAAACAGATATAGATATTAAGCTAAGGCAAAACAGTAGAAATGGTAAGCTGAAAGAAATAGTAAAAGAGATCCCTCGACTCGGCACAACATATATCTCAACATCAAATATGCAATGCAGTACATGGAGAAAGCTCCCGTAATCTCGTCTGTAGTCCCAATTTAAATATGCTATGCAGTACAGGGGGAAAGCTCCCAGAATCTCGTCCGTAGTCCCAATTTAAATACGCAATGCAGTACAGGGGGAAAGCTCCCGAAATCTAGTCCGTAGTCCCAATTTAAATATGCAATGCAATGCATACAGAATACAGTGTATATGAACATTGCATAAAGGAATAATAGGCAATTACAGATAAACTACCTAAACATGGTACAAGTATTAACAAATAGGGGCAACGCAAGTGTTACAGATAGACATGCTCATTCCTAAGCTACACTACACAGTTAGTACTGGAAACGGTGAAATAGGAATAAATGATTTATGTCATGACAAGGAAAAAGTGGAGTTTTAGCAACAATAGCCCATGCACACTCGTCACCTCACGTACACGATACTCATATAACACAACAATATCAAAACCAACCTAAGGGAAAATCCCCAACATAAAGTTAGGAAAGCCACTTACCTCGACTCTGCTACTATTAAATTCGATTGAATTATGTAAATAACACTTTAAGGAATAAAAATAGCTAATTATTTCGAAGCTAATACGCAAAATCAGGAAATTCGCCCAAAAAGTCCCCCGGGAACACGTCTCGGAATCGGGTAAAAATTATATTTTTCGGACACCCATTCACTCACGAGTCTAACCATATAAGAATCTCTCAAATCGGATGTCAACAATCCAATCAAAAATCAATAATTCGGCCTATGAAGTTCAACCAATATTTCCCAAAATTTTCCACCAAAATTCGAATTTAAGGACTAGATTTAAGTTAGGGATCATGGAAATTGATCTAAGTTGGGTAGAAATCACTTACCCAGGAGCAAAAATCTTCAAAAATCGCCCTTCCCGAGCTCCCAAATTTGAAAATGTGAAAAATGGCCTAAACCTTCGGAATGGGTTTTAATATTCTGCCCAGGCCTAAAATGTGAAGTGTGATCGCGATCAAGAAGATGCGATTGCATAAGGTAAGCCACATCCCTCTTAAAATAGGACCCTGTGCGATCACCTAAGTCCCACTGCGTTCCCGATGCCTACTGGACCTGACCCTATGCGTTCGCACACAAGGCCCACGCGAACGCACAAAGCTAATCTCCCCTGCCCGGCCCAATAAGCCTCTGTGGTTGCAGGCCTCACAATGCGATCACATTGAACATAATTCCTCTGGGCCCAAATCTTCTCTATGCGATCGCGGTTCAAATCATGCGACCGCATTGAACAATAATTGATGCTCCAAAAACCAGAAAAAAAATAGCAGAATTCTTAAGGCTAAAGTGCCCGTTTGAGCACCCGAAACATACCCGAGGCCCCCGGGACCTCAACCAAACTTAACAAATAGTCCTAATACTTCGTTCAAACTTAGTCGATCCCTAAAAACACATCTCATAACATCAAAATCCTCAATTATGCATAGATTCAAGCCTAAGAACCTATGAAATTTCTAAAATTCACATTCGATGCCGAATCACGTCGAAACTCATCCGAATGACCTCAAACTTTACACACACGTCATAAATGACACTACGGACCTTCTGTCACTTTCGTAATTTCATTTCGAGCCCGACATCAAAATTTCACCTATCGGCCGAAATCGCCAAAATTCTAACTTTCGCCATTTCAAGCCTAAATCTACAATGGACCTCGAAAACATATTCTGAACACGCTCCTAACCCCGAAATCACCCAACGAATCTTACGGAGTCGACGAAATTCCATTCCAGATCCGTCTTCACACAGTTCTAACTATGATCCGATTTCTAAAGCTAAATTTCACATTAATGGACTATGTGTCCCAAATCACTCCTGATTTCACCACTCAGCGCTCCGACAAGTTCTAATAGCATAAATAGACATGGGAGAAGCAGGTATCAGGAGATCAGGGCACTAACTCTCAAAACGACTGACCGGGTCGTTACACTTATAAATCTTGTTCCTAAACATTAAAGTGGTTTTCCTAATACCTTTCGTCTTGAACCATTTTGGTGTAAGGATCCTCAATTTAGGGACATAGTAGCTACTGCTTGGGTTGGCAACCAGTTTGTAACGGCCTCTTCCTCTTTTATATCCCTAGTCAGTAGTTGGAAAAATAAATCCTTTGGGGATCTCCTAAGAAAGAAAAAGAGAATTATAGCTAGGCTTAAGGGTATCCATAATTCCACTTCTTATTATTTTAGTCATTTCCTCCCAAGTCTCGAAGCCGAATCAAGAATTGAGTTAAATAACATCCTAAAAATGGAGGAGGACTATTGGAAGTCACGCTCTAGAATCCATTGGCTCAATGATGGTGATGCCAATACGAAATTCTACCACAATATGGCTACTAATAGGAGAAGGAGAAATAAGATTGTCTACTTTAGAGATGAGAATAATAATTGGATAGATGACCCTAAGATCATCCTTAACCATGCTAGGAAATATTTTAGCAACATATTCACGACATCTCATATCATCAGTGACTGGAAATCCATAAGACATGACCCCAAAAGTTTCAAAAAAATACACTTAGTACCTTTAGATAATTCACTCACTAGTAGTGAAATTATCCAAACATGTTTTTCTTTTAAACCTTATAATGCTCCAGGACCGTATGAGCTTCACCCATTCTTCTTACAAAAATATTGAAACATAATTGGGGATTCTGTGATCAACCTGTGTGAAGATGCTTTCAATAGTGGGAAAATTTCTGATGGGATCAATGACACTTTTCTACGTCTCATTCCTAAGATCCTCAATGCAAACAATTTAAAATATTTTAGGCCAATTGGGCTATGTAACACCATTTACTAAATTATTACTAATATTATTACAAATCTATTAAAACCCCTCCTGAAAAATATAATTAATCCTTTTCAATCTAGTTTCATGAAGAATAAGAAGGCATGTGATAATGCTATCATAATTCAGGAGCTCCTACTCAAAATGAACAAATATCAGGGGGAAAATCACAATATGCTCCTTAAAATAAACCTTGCTAAGGTGTATGACTGCCTCAAATGGTCTTTCATCTATAGAACCCTGTATTTCTTTGGGTTTCCCCAAAAAATTACTAAACTCATTATGAATTGTATTACTTCCTCTAGGATTGCAGTCCTTGTCAATGGATCTAGAACTGAATATTTTATTCCATCTAGAAGGATCAGGCAAGGGGATCCTATGTCCCCATATCTATTTATTCTCTGTATGAAGATGCTTTCCACCCTCATCAACCATAATGTGGACATGAGATGATGGGATCCCATTAGTATTGGAAGGAATCGCATTTATTTTTCGCTGATGACCTTACCTTAATGGGCAGAATTAATAACAAAATTATGCACAATATTAAACATTGTCTTGACTTATTTTTCTCCTTGTCTGGACAATCTATCAATAGAGCCAAATCAAAAATTGTCGTGTCCAAACATTGCCCAAAAAATATGTGTACAAATATTGCTAATATCCTTAATATGAATATTTGTCACACCCTTGAGAAATACATAGGATTTATAATGACTAACTCAAAACCTAGAGCATCTGATTTCCAATTTGTTATTGATAACATGTTAACTAGGTTAGCTGCATGGAAATCTAAGTGACTTACTATGGCAGGGAGGTGCACATTAGCATCTTCATGCCTTAATGCTCTTCCTTATCATACTATGCAATTTTTCCTACTCCCTTCAAAATCCTTAAAAATTATAGACAAAATCCAGCGGGATTTCTTATGGGGCAGCAACTCTTCAACTAGGAAGCTCCACCTAGTTAATTGGGACGTTATTACAAGGCAAAAAAGAGAGGGTGGTTTGGGTATTTACTGTGCAAAAAATAAAAATTTAGTTAACTTAGCTAGTCTAGCATGGAGACTTCTAGCTAATGTCCACTCTCCTTGGGATAGGAATATCCATGAACTCCATGGTAATATGATCAATATTAAAACTGTCTCTTTCATCTGGAATAGCATCATACATGGATGGAAAATTTGTAGAAAAGACATTACTTGAAAACCACATAGGTCTTCCTCCCTAAATGTATGGGACAATTATTGGATCCACCAAACTCCGACATTACGTCAATGCATTCAAGGCCCACTAGGGTAGAATGAAAATTTTCTAACAATTAAGGATTTATGGCTTAACAACCAGTGGGACTTATCAAAATTATTTTTTGGAATCCTTCCCCCTTTAGTAAACAAGATTAAAGCCATTACCCCAAACAACCTTAACTATGACATCCCTACACGGTCACTTACCTCTAATAGCTTTTTCTCTAGTAGATCTTGCCATAATCTTCTAATTTACCAACCCAACACAACACAAAATTTTAATTGGGTGTGGGACCAAAAATGTCCTAATAAAATATAATTCTTCTTATGGAAATGTTTACACAACAAGTTACCTACTAGAGCATACCTAAACCATATTGGAATCAACATAGACCCTATCTGATCCCTCTGTAGGCAAGACAAGGAAAACAACAGCCACATCTTTATACATTGCGTAGCAGTAAAGGATTTCTGGATCCAATTAGGCATCAATATGAGTGTTTACAACCCGACAAACCATTGGTTAACTAATCCTCGTGACCTAAACTATTCCCAAGGGAGAAGTCACGTAGATTGGCATGATATGTTTCCGTTTGTGATATGGTGCATCTGGACTAACAGAAATAATAACCTTTTCAACAACACGACAAATAAAGTTATTTTCATCATTGCTACAAGTTAGCAGTTGACTACAAATTCCTGACTGAAAAAGAATATGTGCATCATAATAATATTCAGGTTTCAGTAAAATGGATCAAACCTGGTGTCAACCATAAAACATAATATAGATGGCTTCTTTGAAAAATCAACCTACAGATATGGCTTTGGTGGTTTGTTTAGGGATATCAGTGGTAGCTAGGTGCTAGGGTTCTAGGGTTTGTCTTATGGTCTATCCCCATTACATGCAGAATTCATGGCTTTAAGGAAAGGCCTACAACTAGCAAAGGATCAAGGTTTTACTAACATTGATGTGGAGACTGATTCCACAGAGGTCATCTTATGTCTACAACATGGTTTTACACTACTAAACAATATTGTTCATGATTGTAGGTCATTGATGCACCAGGTGAACGTTCAAACAGTGGAACACAAATTCAGAGAGGCCAACAAACCAACACACAAGCTGGCTAAGGATGCTCTAAGTGTGAAAAATGATAGGGATCTCGGAACTATGTACTATCCTCCATCTTTTGTAACCGTTGTCTTAGCAACTGATGTTGAAGCTAATACTTATCTAGTTAAGAATATTAGGAAAGATGTATGCATTACGCTTGCATCCCTTAGAAACAAGAATGTCCTTCAGGACTTTTTAACGCCTTGTAATAGCCAAGTAAAAATGCCCCGTTTGGGCCTCTGTGACAATGTAGCTACTAATAATTATTAATATAATATAGATCCCTGCTTATAAAAAAAGGAGTACAATTGGCCCTTTTTCCTTCTTCTTTTTTGAAATACAAATATCGACTATTTCGACTGCATCTCTTAGCGCAAATGAATTTTTATTCATTGTTAATTGTTTCACCATATTAAGCCAAATAGCATTACCACAAAAAGACAAGTATCACTTTTTAGGTCAAAGCTCCAAAAAATCTAGAGTTTAATTTATATAAATTTAAAATATTGGAAAATAAAATTTAAATTTTGAATTGCTAATTGGAAGATAAAATTTAACACACGAAATATTTAAATTTTTGAATTGAAAACTGACAAAAATTTTAATTGGAAAATAAACCTACTTTATTTGTTAATTTTTGAAAGATAACTTTTTCTTGAAACCTATTTTATTTTGGAATTTTTACATTTCTATACCACATAGGAAACCTTATTACCCTCAATATTTAAGGTTTGAGTTAATTACACTTAGTATACCAAATTACCAATTATATACCATAATTAATTTAGGGGTATAATTAATGGGCAGTTTTTTACTCCATAATTAAAGGACTGTAAATCCCCAATCATCCCACGTTTCTCTCTGCTTACCCCTCACCCCCCACGTTTTACCTTTACCCACCTTCTTTTACCTCTTTTACAGATACACGTTCTTTTTACAGCTACACACATTCTTACAAATTTCTCCATTTAAATTCACAAAAAATTGAATACATCATTCTACAAAGTTGGTTCCAAATTTTAGTCAAGTTGAAGTTAATCGATGAAGAACATCAAATCTCCAAAAAAAAGTCCTAAAAATCTGCAGTAGGTGATATCTCCTCATTTGATTTGGGTGTGTTAACACCAAAATCACCCAAAAAATAAGTAAAATCTCCACATGCAATTGAAGAGACTACTCATACTTCATCTCCTCGACAAATCAGAGCCGAGATGAGAACAAAACAAAAACATGATGTAGATGCTGGAGGAAGTTATACACCACGCAAATAACTCAAACGAAAAGGGAAAGAGGTTTTGGTAGACGACGACTTTGTTGAAGAGGTCCCTAAAATTCGAACAGGAAAGAAACCCAAGGTGTCTCCTGGTTCGAAAAAACAAAAAATGAAGAAACAGTCCAAAAAATACCCAAAATTGGTTCAGAACAAATTATTGGTGAAGGTAAATATTTATTAGTTTCGTTTCCAATTTTTTAGTTTGGTTTAGGATGTAAAAATCTATGTTATACGTGTTTTAGTAAATTATAGATTAATTGTCTTAATTTTGAAGATAACTTGTAGTTGTGATGTTATATAGTATATAATTGAAGATTTTTTGTAGTTATATTGTGGGTAGCTTGTAATATTTGAAGCAGAGTTGTAGTTATTTTTTCTTGCTGTATTTTTGTAGACAATATTTTTAATTGTAGATATTTTATAGTGTTTTTGTAGTTATGTTGGTGTGTAGCTTGTACTATTTGAAGCAGAGTTGTAGTTATTTTTTCGTTGCTGCATTTTTGTAGAAAATGCATTGAATTGTAGATATTTTATAGTGATTTATAGTTATATTGTTGGGTAGCTTGTACTATTTGAAGCAGAGTTGTAGGTATTTTTTTGTTGCTGCCTTTTTGTAGAAAATGTTTTGTATTTTAGCTATTGTGTAGTGATTTTGTAGTTATATTGTAGATAAAATGTAGATTAATATTTTCTTATTATGTAGTTTACTAATGTGAAATAATTTATTATTTTATGCAGAATGGACATTATTTTTCCTCACATAATGTGGATTATGGGGTGCTTAGATTCCACACTTTGTGTGATCCTAGCATTCCTAGCCAGATAAAAGAGCTATTGTCTCCAACTGCTTTGAAGCTTTTCAAAATTACATGTTTTGGTTACTTACTGTCTCTTCCCCCCATATGCATGCAAAACCAAGCCATTCATCTTCTGATGAAGTGTGAACTGACTAAGTCCAATGCATCATATTTTTCAGTTCACCTGTAGAGTGAAAAATTAAATTTTTTTACCGGTTTAAATTGTGTTAAACAGGTTACAGATTTTGGCTATACTTCTAGTTATGTTAGCAAGCTAATGAACAGATATTTTCCTAACAAATTAAAAGTAGAGAAGTGGTCTTTGAAAAATATAGTAACCAATATATCATGGGTAAACGATGAGGATGCAGTCAAGTTGTGCATTCTTTATCTTTTAGAATTTTTCATTTGCCTTTATGACAAAGACCATGCGTCTTTTATAGACCACTTTAGGTTCTATTTGGTAGAGTCTGGTCAGTTTGAGTCATACCCATGGGACATTAATTCGTTCACTTAGGTTATGGAATCTGTTAGGCACCGACTAAATCCCCATGTACATTCTTATCTCATACGAGGATGCCCATTAGCATTGCAAGTATGGCTTTATGAGTGTTGCTCGACTGTCAGCACTGAGCTTTCTACTAGGTGTTCTGACTCAATACCTCGCATACTAAGATGGTCAGCTACTAAGGGGCAGATTTGGTTAGCTGCCTTTGAAGAGAAGATGATAAAGCCTGAGTGGATTAAGGTAAAGTTTTCATTTTTTTATGATTCTACATTTACCTTCATAATATCTACAATTACTCTACATTTTCTGCATTAGTCAAACTAACTATTTTTTCCTCATTCAGTTTACAAGCATGGGTGAGTCTGGAGAAGAGATTGAAGTGCTGATATTGCCAAACAAAATTGAGTATGAAGTTCAAGAAGGTGAACAAACATCTGAGGTTCCCAATGCTGATCCTCCAACATTGGAACCCAAACAAACAGATTGTCAAGAGGACAAGAACTCTGTTGATAAGAAGCTCAGAAAGTTAGAAAAGGGAATTGAGCAGGTAATATTATGAACTACAATATATTTACATATTATCTACAATTTATTTACATTTCATAAACAACCTACAGAATATATACAAACTTGTTGATTCTGACATATTCCTATCTATAATTGCACATCTTTTTGAATTTATGTTAGTACATATTATGAAATTAACAACTTACTATATTATAACTTGTAGGTTGATGAAAAGCTAAAGAATTTTAGGAAGGTTGTATTTGTTGAACTCGATAGCCTTCGGGGGTTTATAGATGATTTTGTGCAGAATGTTTTGAAATTGATAAACAGTAGACTGATCAGGATGATGCAAAGGTAAGATTTGACATATATTTATATACCAAAACAATTTATGACATATGAAACAATATACTCAAACTAACATAAAATATTTAGTTTGCTGGTAGTTCAACCAAAAACAATGACCAACAAAAAGACTTGAACAACCAGCAATTTCAGTTCAATATTGGTGAATAAGTGCATGCAAGCACCAGTAACACAGGTATCTACAAAACACCTACAATTATCTACATTTAGTATTAAACTTTATGGAGCATATACACATTTATCCACACTTTATCGACAATTTCCTACACATATCTATAACTTTCAAGGCACCATTATCTAATATTATTTACCATTTTTAATTATAAAACAGAACATGTTGAAGCTGAAGTTGGTCCAGAAGATGTTCCAGTACATGGTGATTTAACAGAATTTCAAGTTGCAGCTGATGAAGACCAAGCATGTATCATATCATACTGTAATTTCAGAGATATATTATTGTTGTTTATACATTTTTACATTCCTGTTAAGTAATATATGTATTATGTTACAGAGATTGAATATATCAATGCACAGTCCCCAATTCACGGAGTGACTGTAGCAGCTAAGACAGATCAGGCCATTGAGAAACAAGACAATGAAGGTGCAGATGCACAGCATGTGGATGTAGGTGATTCTGAAGGATCAGGCATTGAGAAGAAGGGGGTCACATTGGATATTTTGAGTTGCCCGACGACTTAAACCAATTGGTTAAGTATGGCGAGCCCATACCAGATGAAGCAACACCTATGCATCCGGCGAGAAGCAGGAATCCGAGAAAGCATGCCCGATCACCTTTCATACCTCTATACAGTTCTGGAGGCAGCAGCTCTCTTGTACCTAAATTTTTCTACCTCAAGCACCCCTTCACTACAATTATAGGTGAAAATGTAGATCCGGATATTTTAGATAAATTCAACAAGTGGTTATACCACTCCAATAGAAAATGATCAAAGATGTATGAATGCTTAATTTGACACTTTCATTTCAGCATTTATTTTTTACATATGTAATTCATTCTCTGATTTTTTTTTTTTGAGATTTATGTGTTGTTACATGAGGAAGGCTCCGTTTTCCATAAATGATAACCAAATCAAGCCTTGGTTAGACCTTGGAGTGGAAAAAGTTGATAAGAAGGACTGGTTTTATTCCCTTTCTCACCCCGAACAAGTCCTCATTGACTTGGTAAGTATCAAAGAATCTATTCACAAGATATAATTTGTCTTTTGTTTTTGTATTTTAATTGTAGTTATGTTGTAGATATGAAATATATTTGACAATGACTTTTATTACAAATTGTAGATATAATGTAGACATTCTTATAAATAAAGTCTTTCGTCTTTGTAGTGTGTTTGTTTTTAGTTTGTACTTTATGTATCCTATTTGATGATGATTTGTATGTATAAATCCTATATGTACTATTTTGGACAAAATTGTTATAGCTGTATTTCATGTTTGTAGTTAAATTGTAGTGACATTGTAGATCAGGCTGAATATTACAAGATTAATTGTAGTATAAATGTAGATACGATGGAGACCTGATTGTAGATGTTGTGTTCCATGTGTTGTAGTGTAACTGCAGCCAAAGTATAGCTATTTGTTAGATTATTTGAAGTTTGACTTTGTAGTTTAAATTGTAGAGTTTAGATATCAATGTAGATTTTTTGTAGTTGATTTGTTGGTAATTGTAGTTACACTGTGGTTTATTGTAGATTTTATTTTGTTTGCAGCACATTGATTTTTTAATGTATTACCTGAGAAAAAAAGGCAAATATGGCCCCAACAACAACACTAGGTTTATAACAACCGATTGTTTGTTCAAGACGAAGATTGAACAAATATATGAGAAGTTCATAAATTCTCCTCCAGAAAATAATTATTCGGTTGTTAACCCCCGGGATGATGTTGCAGAATATATTTTGGGATATAGACTACTTGCAAATGTTGCATGGGATAAATTTGACTATGTCATCATGCCCGTGAACATTGTAGAAAATTTCCATTGGGTGTTGGTCGTTTTCGACATTACAGACATGCAGCTTTATGCGTATGATTCCATGGTCTCTTCACACAATCATAAAGTTGTTGAATCCTGTGTTGATAAGTTTTCAGTCATTATCCCTCTTTATTTGTCTTGCACCGGTTTCTATGAGAAGCGTAAAGACATTAACTTCAAAAATACAAAGGCATACATTGAGAAACCAGTTACAGACCCTCTTAACATTCAGTGGATGGTTGCGGAGGTTCCACAGCAAAAAGAAGGATCACTGTAAAAAATCTATTCTCTCTTTCTATACGTTTAATTCTTTTTTTGTTTATAATTTTTTGTTAAATAATTAATTTTTTTGTCTTATGCAGCGATTGTGGTGTATTTGTGGCTGCCTTTGCGGAGTATGTTAGTCTTGGAGATTTGTCAATTCCCTCAGAAGACCTTTCTGATATTGAACAACACCGCAGACGATATGGAGCTCTACTGTGGGACTATGCTACAAAGAAGCAGGAAGATGGGTCAATAAGTGAAAGCGAGGTTACAAGCAGGCTAGTAAGGAGGAAGGGTGCTGCTGCATTGAATGAGAAAACAAGAGTCTAGAGAAAGAAGAAATAGTGTCATGTTTATGTAGTTTAGTTGATGCTAGTTGGTAGTTGAAGGAGAATACACAACTTTCTGAACAAATCTTTTATGTTTTTATTGCAGCAGACCTTTTTGTTTTGTTAATTTCTATTCAGTTTTAGTAGTTCACTTGAATATAAATTGGTTATTTTATCTTCATTTGTTCAACCTTTTCAGCACTGCATCTTCATTATATCAAACGTAGTTATTATGATGTTAGAATATAATTTGTCTACGAAAAAACTACACATTACCTACATTCTGAAAATACTCAATGTCGTGATTGTATATAATTTTGTAGTTAATATGTTCATAATTTGTATGAAATACCTTGAAGTTGTAGGTAATTTCTGTATATAACTGTCAGTTTAAGTTAAATTACACAACAAACAGAAGAAATAATACTTCAATCATAGAAATAGATTATTTACAAAATATCTACAACTTATATACAAATTATCTACAATCTATAATTTAACTACAATTTACATACATTTTATCTACAATCTGGAAACACTGTATATTACAGTTGATTTTTTTTAGCAGTTGTATTGTAGATAATAAATATTAAAATTTAACTACAATATATCAAAAACAAATTTAGATTCTTGACACAATACATAAAAACATGTTAACAAACACATAAACAAATTGAAATTAACTACATAATGATCTTTATAAACTTAAACGATTACACACAAAATTCTGTGAACTTGAACACACTAACAGTTATTTTGAATTACTATTCTAACTACATGATATTTATTTCTTTTTGGGCGCATTCTTGCAAGATCTTTTGTTATGCCCTTCACCTCCACAGTTTTCACATGACACCTTGTATTTCTTTGATTTTAGTTCATCATATGTTTTATATCTTTTCTTTTGAGGTCTTCCTGGCTGCCGTTTATCTCCCGTCGGTGGATTTACTACTTCATCCGAAATATGTTGTGGCACATTCCATTTGCTTTCATCAGGGAGAGGATTTATTGGTATTTCATACGTACGCAGTAGGCTCTCTTTTGTGTAATACGGAGAGCAATAGTTTTCATAAGTTTCATTCATGTGCCTTAATGCTGCCAAAGCATGCGCACATGGAAGTTCATCAAATTGGAATTGACCACATCTACATTTCTTGCGTTCAAGACACACAATGTACCGCTTCACACCATCTAACACAGTATGTATATGATCTATTGAAGCCCCCACCTACAATTACATAACAAACAGAAAAACTATTATTTAAATCACAAAAATAGATTATCTACAAATTATCTACATATATTCTACAACTTATATACAACCTACAAATTATCTACAATTTTTCTACAATTTATCTACAATCTGGAAACACTGTATATTAATTTTTTTTTTTCTGCACCAAATAAACAGATCTTACCCTAAGCTTCTGAGATAATGTTCTGTTGTTCTCCAATTCTTTGTTGAATTTGCACCCAAGGAATGCGAAAGTACCCTTTGCCTTCAATAACTTCTCGTTGGTCCAACGTTCTAGAAGTGTCCTCATATACTCTAAAAGGTCAAATATTTGCAGCTCTCTTGCATCTTTTGTTACAACATTCAAAGACTCTGCAATATTTGATGTCATTGTCCAAGTTCTATTCACTGTTGCATGTACTCTTGACCATCTATGATAGCCAATATCATATAGGTATGATTTAACACGCGGGTCTATCTCTTCAATCTTCGACATCCTTTCATTAAATTCATCCAGAGTGTATGACCGTGCTGTAGCAAAGTACAATTCATTTAATTGTAGATGACCCTTCTGGAACTTTGCCCTTATATTTGTCCAAATATGACACATGCAAGAGTAGTGTGGCACGCCCGGATATACAATTGATGTTGCCTTCAGGATACTCTCATTCCTATTTGAAACAACACACATTGAAGGTCTTTCACCATATGCTTGCTTGAATTGCTCAAAGAACCACTTCCACGATGCGTCATTTTCAGAATCAACCACAGCATATGCCAAGGGCAATATTGTACCTACAATATATCTATAAAATTTCTACAATGTATAGACATTTTATAGACTGCCTACAAAATAACTACAAAATATCTACAATGTATCTACATTTTATAGACTGTGTACAAATAACTACAAATTATATACATTTTTACCTGATGCATCCATTGTGCTTGCTGTCAGCATAATCCCCCTGTAGGCTGACTTTAAGAATGTCCCATCAACCACTACTTGTCACGAACCAAAATCCCACCTTTTAGACCGTGATTGCGTCTAACGTTGAACCCGCTAGACAAGCCAACGTAAACTACACGTTAATATTTTTAAATCAATCCAACAGTAGTAAAAATTAATACCCTTCAAATCTTAACTGTAATAACCAACATACTTCATAACTTCAACAGCGGAAATGTAACCATACTCTGAAAATGCGTAATGACATAGTAAAAATAACAGCATCGCATAATCCCAAAATCGGGGTGTCACAACCTCACGGNCAACATTAAGAAGTGCAGTGTAGCATCAGTACAACCGACCCCATGTACTGAGTAAGTGCCAAGCCTAACCTTGGCCGAAGTAGTGACGAGGCTAGACTTGACGATAACGATAACCTGTCCTATTCTACAGCAGGTAACAAGGATAATACAAGGCAAGAGATACGCAGACAAGTAAGGGATACGGGAGCCGTAAGGGGAACAAGTGAATTGAAGCAGTCAAATAGAC
>MDKH01134505.1:0-32796 GCA_005239495.1 Nicotiana undulata | reverse complement strand
ATTGGTACTGTTGTCTTTGAACGTTGTGATACTTGGCTTGACTTAAGAGTGATAAGATAATCAGGGGATGGGATCGGGCCGTACGCCACGGCACAGTGATGATTGATTATATTATGGGATCGGGCCGTACGCCACGGCAGAATGATGATTGATTACATTATAGGATCGGGTCGTACGCCACGGCAGAATGATGATTGATTATATTATGGGATCGGGACGTACGCCACGGCGAGATTGAGACTACCAGGGTGGGATCGGGTCGTACGCCACGACAGAATGATGACTGATTATATTATGGGATCGGGCCGTACGCCACGGCGGATACCAAACTTGTTTGATTTGAGATTGTTATTTGATGTCGGATATTGATGTACTTGATTATTTGTTTACTTGCCTACAGTTTTCCTTACATCCTGCTTACTTTATTACTGTTGGACCTTAGTGAGTATCGAGTCGACCTCTCGTCACTACTTCTTCGAGATTAGACGGGATACTCACTGGGTACATATATGTATATGTAGTCATACTACACTTTCTGTGCATGTTGTTGCACAGGTACCTTTATAGTACAATGATTGACTTGGAAGACTTATATGGGCTGCATTCATCCAGAAGCGTTCCACAGCTGCCGAAGTCTCCCTTCTGTGTACTTACATTTTATATTTTTTGCTTTTGTCCAAATTTGTTTTCGGACAAGCGTTGTACAATTGTATAAATCCTTAGAAATTGCTCATGTACTTGTGTCACCGGGTTTTGGGGATGTGTGAGTCTTGTTTTATTGAATTAAATAGATTTCTTGTCGTGTTTAATTTACAAAAGTTTACTTATTTGATTATGAAATGCAATAAAGGCAACAGTTTCGAAATTTTTAAATAGGAAGGTATTTCAATTGATTAAGGGATTGGCTTGCCTGACAGTGTGTCCAGCGCCATCACAACCCATAGGTTTTGGGTCGTGACATTCACCGTCCAAATTCACAAAACTTCTTGGCTGGGACCCACAATTGTTGATCTTGAGGGGTGCCTAACACCTTCCCCTTGGGATAATTTCAAGCCCTTACCCAATCTCTGGTAATGCAAACTAGTTCATGAGTTATCAACTCTAGGTGCCCTAACGCACCATAAAAATCGTTAGGTGGTTACTCTTCCTTAAACCCTTTCCTTTAAGGGGTTGTCCAAAATGATATAAACCCGATCTCTCCGTACCTGACTCGTGCGATAGAAAAAGGCGGTGCGACACCACTGTACGACCTTCAGATTGTTCACTACTGTGATTTCTTCGATGGTCTTGATTTTGTCGATGTTGATCTCGATTCCCCTGTTCAACACCATGAAGCCCAAATATTTGCCTGAACTAACTCCGAAGGCACATTTCTCGGGGTTGAGTTTCATCTTGTACCTTCTAAGGATATCGAATATTTCTTGCAAATGAGTCAAATGGTCCTCTACGCTCAGGAACTTTACTAGCATGTCATCAATGTAAACTTCAATAGACATGCCTATTTGATGTTCGAACATCTTATTAACTAGGCGTTGATATGTGGCTACCACATTTCTTATCCCGAAGGGCATTACATTATAACGATATGTACCCTAATTCATAATGAACGAAGTCTTTTCCTGGTCCTGCAAGTTCATTTGAATTTGAATGTACCCGGACTAGGTGTCAGGCAAAGTACGGATCTCGTGGCCGGTCATGGCATCGATCAAGCGATCGATGTTGGGAAACAAGAATGAGTCTTTAAGGCATGCTTTATTTAGGTCTTTGTAATCTACGCACATTCTTATTTATTTCCTTTTCTTGGGGACTACTACTGCATTAGCTAACCATTCGGGGTATTTCACCTCCCTAATAGATTCTATTTTAAGAGGTTTTTTTACCTCGTCTTTTTTGAATGCATGCTTTACCTCGGAGTGAGGCCTCCTTTTGCTTCACCGGTTTGAACCTGGGGTCATCGCTTAGTCGATGGGTGTTTATTTCCGGCGGGATCCATGTCATGTCTAAATGGGACCAAGAGAAGCAATTAATGTTATTAATGTTTTCTTGAGTTCGGGGGTTAATCCCATTGCTAGGTATACCTTTCAATCTGGAAGATGCTCGATCAAAATGGCATGTTCAAGCTCTTCTACCGTTGACTTTGTTGCATCAGACTATTCAGGGGGTAGCGAAGGCTCGAGGTGTGAGGAAGTCTTCTTCATCATCCTCAATCAACTACTCACCGATTACCCGTCCCTCGGGGACCTGCTTGTATTTTGACTTCTCCGAGGTGGAAGGTGTCGATGTTTGTGCCATGTCGTGCACCACGAACATTTCCTTTGCTGCATGCTGCTCTCCATACACTATTTTTACACCATCCTTTGTTAGGAACTTCATCATTTGTTGAAGAGTTGATGGCACTGCCCTCATTCTATGTATCCATGGCATCCCAAGTAAGGCATTGTACCGCATGTCACCTTTGATGACATGAAACTTGGTATCTTGAATTATACTAGCCATGTTGACTGGGAGGATGATTTCACCCTTCGTTGTCTCACTCTCCATGTTGAATCTATTCAAGACTCGAGAGGCGGGTATGATCTAATCGAGCAGTCAGAGCTGCTCCAGCACTCCTGACAAGATTATATTGGCCGAGCTACCTGGATCCACGAGCACGCGTTTAATTTGAACTTTATTCAAAAGAAAAGAAATTAAAAGTGCATCATTATGAGGCTGAGACAAGGCCTCGATGTCTTCTTCACTGAATTTAAGAGCGTTCTCAGGTATATAGCTCCGAGTTCGCCTTTCCGTTGTGATGGATACTTTTTCTGGTTTGAACACAAGTCCCTGTGGGACGTCGACACCTCCAATGATCATGTGAATGATGTGCTGGGTTCCTTCTGGTTTGTTCTTCCTGTTCACCTCTCTTTCTCGAAAATGGTTCTTGGCTCGATCGCAGAGGAACTCTCGAAGATGCTCTTCGTTGATCAGTCGGGCCACCTCCTCTAGAAGCTGTCTACAATCCTTGGTCCTATGACTGTGAGTGCCATGGTATTTTCACATTAAGTCGGAGTTCCTTTGGGAAGGATCTAACTGCATGGGCTTTGTCCACCTAGTATCTCTGATTTTACCTATGGAGGATACGATGTCTGAGGTATAAATGTTGAATTTATATTCTGACAATCTGGGTGCCTCCTTTGGTCTCGAATCCCTGTCAAATCCGGTCTTTCTCATAAGTCCCCGGAAATTTTGGCCTTGATCCGTCCTTCGATCATTTCGGGGTATATCCTATCTCGAAGTGTTTCTTCGATCTTTGACATATGGTTGATATCTCTCCTTGCTCGCCCTCGGCTCTCTTTCAGGATTTCTTGATTCCTTAGCAAATAGCCTGCTTGGATACACATAACCCAAGGGATCTCCCAATTGGTCATCCTCGACCTTGATTTTGGATTGATACCTGTTGTGCACATCCGCCTAAGTTACGACGGGATATTCAACAAAATTTTGTTTCAGCTGCTTCGAAGCTATTGAGCTTCGTTCATTCATGCCCTGAGTGAAGGCTTGCCCTACCTAGTCATTGAAGACTGGTGGTAATTCCATCCGCTTCATATGAAAGCAAGATACGAACTCCCTTAGCATCTCGTTCGCTCTTTGTTTAATTTTTAAGACATCAGACTTCCTCGTAGCGACCTTAATGGCAATAGCATGTGCCTTTACAAAAGATTCTGCCAACATGGCAAACAAATCTATTAAGTTTGGGGGGAGGTTGTGATACCACATCCTGTCCCCATTCGACATTATTTCTCAAAATTTCTTCAACAAAACAGATTCAATCTTGTCGTTTTTAGGTCATTTCCTTTTATACCACAAGTATACATGGTAATGTGCTCATTGGTATCTGTGGTCCAGTTGTACTTTGAGATATCGGGCATCCTGAACTTCTTCGGAATGGGCTTCAGTGACGTACTTGCTGGAAATTGTTTCTGCATGAACTTCTTCAAATCTACTCCCTTCAGAATCGAAGGTGCACCGGGGATCTGTTCGACCTTCGGGATATAGGTCTCCAATTATTTTCATTGGCCTCTATATTATTTTCTCCTGACTCGATCCTTTTGGTTAGGTCATCGAGCATTCTCATGATAGCGGGTTCTGTTCCTGACCCATTGTTGCTCTATCTTTCTGGTGCTTGTTCAACTCGACGAGCTGTTTCTGGTTCTGCTGTGCTAGGAGTTTTTTGCTGACTATGTAGCTGAGCAGTATCCATTTATTGTTGTTGTAGCATTTCAAAAATGACCTGCAGACTAATTTCTCTTTCTTCTCGAGCTTGTGTTCTTTGTGCATTAAGTTGGTCACCTCCATGCACACTTTCATTAGTATCAGCGTCCACGTCGGTATGCAAAGCATTGCACGAGCCTACATCGACGAGGACTGGTGTTGGTTTTACACTAGGGTTTTTCGGTGGGACACCGTTGACTGAGGTTGTTGCATTGTTCTCTCTATGGAACTCGAGAACATTGTCTCCATGTGCATTTTTGAGTTAGACATTTTTTGACCTGAAATCAAAGAATCTTGGACAAGAAAAAGTGTGAAAAATAACTTGTGTTTATCATTAAACTAACACAAAAACAATCACTATTATTTTTAGCCTTACGGTGGGCGCCAAATTGTTTACCTTGAAAAGGGTTTTAATAATTAAAATTGATTTGTGGTTCTAAAAATATGTGATTTATTTTAATACTAGTGGATAGGTGAAAAATGCTAAGTATAAGTAAGAAAGATATGATAGTCAAACTAGTGTAGTCATGAAACTGGGGACCTCGAGCTCAGTAATATCGGGGGCCTCGAGGATAGTCTTTGGCGGTTAATAATGAACAATAAATGAAGAACAATAAATGGAGAACAATAAATGAAGACCAATAAAGCTGTAGAGTAATATTGAGCACGTTAAACGAGAAAAGCAGAGAATGTTCTATTGCAGTGAATATTCATCCGTTACAAAACGATAGGGATCCCCTTCATATAAGAGGGGATAATCCCAACATAGTACATGTCTACTTATGATAAAGAAATGTTATTAGTACAGCTGTTTAATGGCTTAGAACGAACTTGTACTATCTCTTGCAGACGTTATCAGATTTAACCACATGTCCTTGAGAATTTCCCCCCTTTCCATGACGTTTATTGATTTTATACTGCCTCGAGGTAGGCCGTGAAGGGCCTTCAATATGCTTCTCTCGAGGTATGCGCTTCGGGGCCGAACTTCAGACTCTACTTTGAGGCTCTCAATATCGGGCTTGACATGTCATAGGTGTCTCGATATCGGGAGCCCCGGTACTGTCCGTATAAAAAACCTAACCTTAGGTTGGAAGTAGTGACGAGCTGGCACAAAGGTCGGGTCAAACCCCAATACCCAACAACAGTTCATAACAACATAGTGGAAGTAATAAAAGAAGTATCTCAAAAATAAAAAATGCTCAGCTCGTTCACAGTTCTAGAAAATAGGCATGCTTTTCAAGTATGTTAGTGAAATCCCAAATGTTTTATCGAAATTGCCAAAATATGAGTAAGTTTGAAAACTATGATTTTCCCAAAAGTTCTTTCAACAATAAATAAAATGTTTCATTTTCAGATAGCATGAGGAAAGTACATCTCTATGCCTATATGTCAAGATACAGGTAAAAATATAAATGTCACCAAAACTAGGTAGTAGAAGGAAATGTATATCTATGCATGTATCTTAAGTACACATTTCAAATGCAATGCATATTAGTAATGAACTCATGTGCTCACACTCTCAGAGTAATAAGTCTCACTATCTCGCATTCTCTCTCACCATAATCAATACTTAGCATACTCAATCACTCAGCATTTTACAATACCTTCTCCGACGCGCTGCGTGATCCACATATAGCCATAAGACCCATTGCGACATGCAACCCGATCCACATATATATAGCCACAAGGCCTGCTGCAGTGTGCAACCCGATCCACATATATATAGCCATAAGGCTCGCTGCAACATTAAACCCGATCCATACAACCTAAACGCTATCATAAATCAGTCAAACCCGCTACAGCGTGCACCCTAGTCCGATAAATATAATCAATATAACGTGATGCAGCGTGCAGACCGATCCCATAATATAACTCTCACTCAGGCCCTCGGCCTCACTAAGTCTTGAATCTTTCTAGCCTCTCCCTCACGGGCTCATAATGACATGAAACTAGCTCGAAGATATTGATATGATGTATCAATATATAACAACAGAGACTGAGATATGATATGCATATGACTGAGTATGTAAACGCCATGAAAGCAGATAAATCAACAGTAGAAATGACCTCGGTGGGTCTCAACAATATGAGCATGTAGCCTAGACATGGTTTCTAACATGGATCACAGCTCAAGAGCTCAAGTACTTAGAAATTTCATGCTTACAGGTAAGGTTAGGTAGTTACACAGAACCACAGAAATAGCGGAGTAATAGATCACACGGTGCACGCCCACAAGCCTGTCACCTAGCATGTGTGTCACCTTAATACAACCATATAACACGTAATTCGGGGATTCATACCCTCAACACTAAATTTAGAAGCGTTACTTACCTCGAACAAGCCAATTCCAATACCGAGCAAGCCAATCGATGTTCCAAGAATACCATCATGCGTGTACCGACCTCCGAACAAAACTAGCAAAACAAAACTCAAATACATCAAATAATGCCGAAGGAAAAAAATGCATTCAATAAAGGTTGGATCTTTAATAAAAATCCCAAAATAGGACAAAAATCCAATTTAGGCCAACGCCTCGGAACCCGGCAAAACTCAAAAAATCCTACCACCCATTCAATTACGAGTCAAGCCATACTAGTTTCACTCAAATCCGACTCCAAAACGATTTTCAAAACTCAAAAATTCATATTATGAAACTTTAGGCTAATACCCCCAATTTCTCTTTAAAATTCATCAACCAATTGCCAAAAAATGAAGATAAATTCACGAAATAAGATCAAAATCAAGTGCATAACGCTTACCCAATCCTTTTGATGAAGTTTCCTCCAAATAATGCCTTAATCCGAGTCCCACTTCTCAAAATATGATAAAAGAACTGAAACTTCAATTTTATAGCTTCTGCCCACCAGATTATGCATTTGCGGACAAGAGATCGTATCTGAGGCCATCACTTTTGCAAGAAAAAGGCTCGCATTTGTGAGACATGCCACTTTTGCGATGACCATTGTTGCATCTACAATCATGCTTCTTCTCTTTGAGAACCTCTTCCGTGAAGCCTCCTAAGCCAACTCTCTCCCGCTTTTGAGACTGCTTTTTCTCTTCTACGACCATTGCACCTACATAAAACAAGGCGCATGTATGATCACACCAGAACCAACAGCCTGCGAGCCTTAGCCAAAACTTCCAAAATGCTCCGAACCTCGCCTGAAACTCACCCGAGCCCCTGGGGACCTTGTAAAAATATACCAAAAAGTCCATTAACATAATATGTACCTACTCGAGGCCTCAAATCACGCATAACAACATCGAAACGATGAATCGCACCTCAAATAAAACTTAAATGAATTTTGAACTTTTAATTTCCATAACTCGTGACGGAACATAGCAAACCAACCCGGAATGAACCCAAATTTTGCACACAAGTCCAGAATGACATAACGAAGCTATTCAAACTCTCGGAACAAAAATCCCGATATGATATCCTAAAATTCAACTACCGCTCAAACTTACGAACTTTCCAAACTTTCAAAGTTCCAACATTCGCCAATTTGTGCCAAAACCTTATAGAAACGTACAAATGCAAATCTGAGCATACGAGCGATTCCAAAATCACTCTCTAAACCTTTTAGAACCATTAAACTCAGTTCCGGGGTCAAATTCACAAAAGGCCAAACTTGGTCAACTCTTCCAATTTAAAGTTTCTACAATGAAATTCATCCTTCAAAATCGATTCTGGATAACCTAAAAACCAAAACCGACAATTCACATAAGTTATAATACATCATATGAAGTTAATCATGCCCGTAAACTATCGAGTGAATTTTAAATGCTCAAAACAACTGGTCGAGTCGTTACACAACATTGGATTCCAGCTAGTGGAGTAGACTGCTATTAGTGGCGTTAGCTGATTGCTCCTATTTCTTGTTAAGAAGCACCTGGATGCACTACACGATCATATCACGGATGATTCTGCACTTGAGGCTATTGAGCACCAGTCGATGCTGTTGATTTTGATAATATTAGGGGGAATTCTTTTCCCGAACACTATGGGAATCCTTGTGAGCCTATGGTTCTTGCATCATCTGTAGTGCTTAGATCACTTACCCATGTACAGTTGGGGTGGATCATTTCTAGCGTACCTTTATAGGCAGTTGTGCAGGGTACCAATTGGTCATGTGAGAAACATCGCTGGATTTATTCCGCTATTGTAGGTAATAACATTGCCAATTTGTGATTATCATAGATATAGTAAAAAAAATACTCAAATATACGTCCACAATGAATATTAGGTTTAGGCTTGGGAGAGATTCTTGTAGATGTAGTCCGCTCCTAGAGAGCTAGCTCCAAATGCACCACCTTTGCATGTTTCTACCACGTGCTAGGAAGTGGGTAGATAGGCGAGTTTCTGCCCACTATGTCGAGGCTCGACATCATCTCCCATATGTTCGTTTAGTCTCTATCGCCCATTATTATATACTACAACCACTAAAATGTTTCTTGCAATCGATTATTTTCTTCTTTTGCCAATTTCAGTTTCTCCTTCACTAACGTAAGTTGTTCTTCGTGTTTCTAGATCAGAATTTCGTACTCCCATTACGATTCCAAAGGTTTAGCAAACATGATTTGTAGTATTCCTAGTTAATGGTTTTATCTCACCATTCTTCAAAATCACATTGTTTTTCGTCCTACAAATGGTGATTATAAGAAATGACTAGTAATGACGATGTAATTAATAATCTATTAACCTGCATAAATTTAAATATTAATAGCTCAAAACTTATTAGCACATCCAGAGTTTGCGCCGTATATTGCAAGTTGACCAACATGGATTCAAAATTGCACGCTTCTCGCAGTAACACCTAGGCACCTCACCGCGTTAAGACATATCGTGTTGCTTGAACTTCAAAATTTATGTAAGAAATTATTTTTTGATTGGTTAAGCTAAGATAATCCACCAGGAATAATGTATAATGCACGGGGTTTTATAGGTTAGAATGAGTGATTATAACGCATACTGTTCATGACCCATGTTTTCCTAAAAAATAAATAATTACGGTACAAGTGCATACATGTTTTTTTCAATTTGAAAAAAACAAGACGCTCATTAAATTTTTACCGTTTTCTTAGTTGTTGTATAACGCAAATTTTTCACGCGCTATGTTTCACTCACAATGGATTCTTTGCGGTACCAGTGGGTGCAGACTTTTTCAGGTCAACAAGACAAGACACATATTAAATTTGTATTATTTACTAATCTACCGCATTACATATGGTGGATTCTTTACGATACCCGTGCGCGCAGGTTTTCATGGCGACATGACAAGACACGCATTAAATTTGCATTGTTTACTAATCTACTGCATAACACATATTGTTCATGCACCATGTGTCACTTACGATAGATTCTTTACGGTACCAGTGCGTGAAGGCTTTTTCATGTCGACATGACAATACACATATTAAATTTGTATTTTTTACTAATCTACTGCATACCGCATATTGTTCATGTGTTATGTTTCACTTACGGTGGATTCTTTATGGTACCACTGCGTGCAGGATTTTCCCGATCGGCAACACAATATAGCGCATATTGCACATGCGTCATTAGAAACTACCTCTTATTTGGGTCTTCTTAAGTTTAACTAAATTTTATTTTCTAGTTATTCACTTAAGAAACTGTTTCAATAATCTCACTTTCATTTTATAAGTGGTTTAAGAAGAGTCACAGGGTGAAGGTAGTTCAAAAGATCCACATGGAACACGTCAAAACATAAATTGGTCCCTTCCTTAAAAATAATGCTAGGTTTCCATACTTATTTGGTAGATGACAGGTGGTATGGTGTTTTACATCCCTTGAAAAATAAGTCCATCAATATACATTTAGATCTCAAAATTGTAGGGTACATTATTGAGGAGGAAGTGTATTCTACGAAGCCTGACGATAGGCGAATTTGGGGTAAAAACCTATAATAGGTTCCTCTATACTCAAAAAGTGTGATTATGAAGTGTTATGTCATTGGCATGGGCTAGTTGTACAACAAGAAATGTTCGCAACGCTACAAAATAACACACACAAAGATGAATCAAAAGTTATTCGTCATTTGATGAAGGAGATTTTAGAGATGGAAAATGTATTAGCCATTCATCGTGCACGGGATGATCTTAACTACCTCCAAGGAATGGAGGATCAGCATTGGGCTTTAGTAGAAAATGAAAAATTGCATAGAGATCTTGATTATCCTGTATTGTATTCCCACCAGTTGTGCAGTGGGAGAGCCTTCCAAAATATCTCCCACAGACGTTGGACATAGGAGTTCCATATTGTTGTAAAAATCAAGCAAGTGGTCTTATTGATAATAGCGATGAAATACGAGAAATATGAGTCAACTGGGGTCTAGACTATGCTTCCCTTGGTCCATAGGTATGCAAACAAGACGATGACGAAGAAGATGAAGAAAATTGAAATAAAGAGGCTGGCGAAAATAACGATGAATTAGTGTCCGACAGTGATGATAATGACGAATGAAAATCTTTACCTTGTAATCTTCAATTTTTTTGAAGTATTCTATTGAATCTTCAATATTAAGTGTCAATTAGAGTTAACACTATTGAAAATATAATTTATTTCATTAATAGTGCATGAACACACCATTAAAGACACTTATTCCTACTAAATATAATGCTACAAAAGGCTAATTATATGCCTGAATGTTGCACATATTGAATGAAATGCCACCACGAGCAAAATTTCCACCACTTTCCAAACCAATTGTAGGACAGTTATGGCGATCGTGTCTTATTTGTGAACATACACAATATTTACGCTCATATACAGTATCACTAAAATCCATTTGGTTCTGTATCCGCGTTCCTTTTGCACTTGCCTGGGACACAATAAATCTTTGTTACAAACAATTTTAAATAGTGACGGCCAATATTGATCAGATTCCACTAGTTGGAAGTGGCCGTTATATGTGTTTGCGTATCAAGTCACTATATTCTGTATCAACATACCTCGTCGCTGCAAACCAAGATGTTGAAAGCACTTCATGGCATGAAAGTGATAGATTGGTCATTTCCACATGAACATTATCGTGTGGATTAATTGATAGTGTGGGTATTAATACCGTTATTTGATGCAAACCGGTGCGAACTTCAAAAATATTTTGATCACTGCAATGTTACAAATATGTATACCATGTGACCGCTTCATACAACACTCAAATCATTTCATTGGTTGTGGCATAAAATGAACACCCCTTTCCAACACGAATGATGCATTGCAAAATCTATCAACAAACCTCTTTGTCAGCAGCTTGAATGACATCCTCACTATGGCGGTGACAGGCAATCCACGGAGAAACTTCAACAACCCATTGAAAGGCTCAGGCACATTTATAGTCAAAATATCCCATCTTCTGTCGTTATCCTTATGCAAAGTTCACTTATCAAGCTCATGTTGTATCATCCAACGATAAGCTCTTTCGTCCTCCTGCCTAATCAATTCCATTTGTATCCTGAATTTACACTTTTGATGATATATTGCAGTCATCCACATTAAATCATGTATGCTCTTGGTCGGATAAGCCCACTAGAAGTTAGCCTTCAAGTGCCTAACATAGTAACAGTGGTATGCATACGGTTCCTTTCATGCATCCAAAGTACACAAAGAACTTAAAATCCCACCGTGCCAATCAAATATTAAACAAATACATGAACGATGTCTCAAAATGTTCTTCTTCAAGTTGGTTAAAATTCATGTCCAAGTCTCTTGACTTTAATTGGCACAAATAGAAAATTCAAAGGGAAATATGCTTCCATTAGCACCTATTGCAACGACAATCAAGATCTTTATATCATACTTTCCATATACATGTGTTCCATCTATGGAGATTACCAACCGACAATGAATAAAACCATCAATGGATGGTTTAAATGCCTAGAAATCATATAAGAATATGTATTATAGTAAGTTAGGACTTCGATTGGGCTTCCATTCAACAATTGTCCCGTGGTTAAAGTTTTTATAGCAGCCATGTACCTCGGTAGAGCCGCAAATGACTATCCTAATTGACATAAATAATCTCAAACGCACGTTAACGCCCGATAAATGACTTTCTTTTGGTAATGGTACACCCATATACCTGCCAACTAATGTTGTATACTCTTTCACCATGTACCTTGTGGACGATTCAATGCGTAGAATCAAGGCTAGGGAAATAAAATCAACATTTAAGTTAGAATGATTCTCACTGAATGTGTTCATTTCACAAGTGTGCTTTCCAATATATTTCCCCACGATCTACACATATTAGTTTTCAACTTTCTTGTAGGAAACTCCACTTACAACCTTGGTCCCATTTGCGACAAACAACCTTATATATTTTCTTAGATTACTCAACAACCTCGATCTAACGACAGCTTTTTATGCTAGAAATTCGCACCGCTCTGGTAAGGCGTGACTTGTCACGAAAAAGCATATTCTTACAGAGCTATGTTGGTGTAGATTCATCCAACATTTCTATATGAATGTCGTCAAGATCCCTTATGAGGGCATCCACATCTGGCATACTGGGAAAGTGATCAAGGTAGGGAATCTCCCTTGAATGAAAATGTACACGAGACTCGTACATTGTAGGTCTAATGGTAGGTGAAGTATGCATATACAGAGCATGCTCAGTGTTGGAATCATGCTCCCTCGTCAAATCGGGTTGTTCATTCTCACTCTCATCTACGGAGTGTGGTTCCTTATCGATGCTCTCATCGGGGAAGGGTGTGTCATCTCCAGTCTCATCAGCGTGGTAGTCATAATCACTCTCATCTTCCTCACTGTGCGCCTCTGCCATATCTTGATTCAATATATCGTCGTTGCACAACTGACATAACCGTCATGTTTCTCATTTTTACTACACATAAAATAATGAGTTTCACAACGTCATTAAAATATTGTATATTAACTTTATCTCTTAACTTACATTACATAATCTGTATATAGCCCATGATGCACATTATCGAGTTGTTGATAACTCGCAGATGGACCAACATGATCTAAACCTCCAAAATTATGTATATTCCAACTTCTGGTTGGTTGATAAAATTCATATCTAGCCGGTAACCCCTTTGAAAGATATAAGTGTTAGTATGTAAAATAAATAATTATACTATAATAAGAAAAACTAAATTTTACAAATCGGCATGTGAATTATGTAAACTTGGCGACCTCCATGTAACGACCTGACTGGTTGTTCTAAGAATTTGCATTTAGGTCGACGGACATGAGTAGCTCTGTATGATTTATTATGACTTAAGTGAATCATCGGTTTTGGTTTTCAGGTTATTCGGAGTCGGTTTGGAAAAATGAATTTTATTATTGAAGCTTTAAATTCGAAGAGTTGACCCAGTTTGACTTTTTGTGAGTTTGACCCTGGAATAGAGTTTTGATGATTCTGGTAGTTATGGATAGTGATTTTGAACTTTGGTGTGTGTCTGGATTTGCAATTGGATATTTCTAGAAGGGTTCTGCACAAATTTGCAATAAAATTGAAATTTGAAGGTTTGGAAAGTTCAAAAGTTGACCGGAAGTTGTCTTTGAGGATATAAGATTCAGATTGTGGTTCCGAGAATTGGAATAGCTTCGTTGTGTTATTCGAGACTTGTGTGAAGCAATTTGATTCATTATGGGTTGATTTGACATGTTTCGGCGTGCATTATAGAAATTGAAAGTTCAAAGTTCAAAATTCATAGATTTTGATTTGAGGTGTGAATCCTCTTTTTCTTGTTGCAATGTGTGATTTGAGGCCTCGAGTAGGTCAGTGTTATGTTTTGAGACATGTTGGTATATTTGGACAGGGTCCCGAGTGGCTCGGGTGAGTTTTTGACGATGTTCAGAAGATTTTCATTTCATGTTGCATTGCTGAAGATTTTTTCTTGGTGTGACCGCACCTATTGAGTATTGGGCATAGGTGTGGAGCCGCAAATGAGTCAATGTCATCGCAAAAGCGTGAAGGGGAGATCGCGTGAGGATCGCAGGTGTGGGTGCTTGGACGCACCTGCGCAACCGCATATGTGGTTCAAGTGCGCAGAGTTTAAGCGCGCAGAAGTGCGATCGCAGAAGATGCTTAGAGGCCGCAGGTGCGAGGCATTGTTGGGTCAGGCTGTATTCGTTGAAGCGAAGTTTTACTGCAAAAGCGATGGTTGCAGGTGCGATGAATTGTCCGCAAATGCGGAATCGCCGGACATAATGATATAAGTTAGAGGGTTGTTCATTTTTATCACATATTAAGCTATGGACATCCGAATGGAGCGATGTTTTGGAGCAATTTCATAATAGGTATTGGGTTTTGAGCCGCTCGAAAATCAGAATATACGGGATGGCATTTTGGAGCATCGCTTGGCTTGCTCGATATTGGAATTTGCTCGTTCGAGGTAAGTAATACTTCTAAACTTAGTGGTGAGCGTAAAATATGTGTTATGTGATTGGTATTGGGTGACGCGCATGCTAGGTGACAGACGTGTGGGCGTGCACCATGTGAATTGGGACTTTGTTATTTCGATAGCACTATATAGTTGTCCAATTTTGTTGATATCCGTGTATTCACAAAGTGATAAATTAATTGAGATGTCAATCATGCTAGATATCATGTTTAGGCTTTATGTCGATACTGTTGGGACACGTTGTGATCGTTTCTTGCTGTCATTTTTTATTGATGTTTCGTACCTAGTCATATTCATGCATTTATATCATATCTCAGTCTCGGTTGTTATTCATGCATTGACATAGGCCTATATATATGTGGATCGTGTTTCACGCCGCAACGAATATTATACAGTGCTAAGTGATTGAGTGTGATAAGTATGGATCACGGTAAGAGAGAATGCGAGACAGTGAGCTTGAGTATTGTGAGAGTGTGAGTACATGAGTTCATCATTGAGTGGCACTTAATTTCACATGTGTACTTGAGATACGTGAATAGAGATGCATTTTCTTATGCTACCCATTTTGGTAACATTCATGATTTTACCTGTATCTTGACAAGTAGGCATAGAGATGTACTTTCCTCATGCTATCTGGAAATGAAAAACTTACATGTTAAAAGATATTTGGGAAAATTATAAATTTTCAAACTATCTTTTTTTTTACAATTTCGATAAAGGAATTAGGTTTCACTGATATAGTTAAAAAGCGGAAATATTTTCGGGAATTATGAATAAGTTGAGCATTTTAAATTTCGAGTTACTTCTTAATTTATGTGCCTTGCATTGTTATGAACTGATATTGGTTATTGCTGTTGGACACGACCTATGTCCCATCTCGACACTAATTTCAACCTACAGTTGGGTTTGTTACTTAATGAGTACATGAGGTCGGTTGTACTCACACTACATTTCTGTACCTTGCGTGCAGATGTTGGCTGTTGATGTTGCTATGTTCGATGGGAGCAGGATTTGAAGATGTACCTGCGCTCCGGTTGTAGCTGCCTCTTGTTCATGGTAGCCTTAGAATGTATAAATTTGTTTATGTACTTTTTGAACAGATAATGTATTTTTTTCATACCAGCTTTGTAAACTCTGTTCTTAGAAGCTCATGATTTGTACTACTAATCCTTGGGAAATGTATAAGATTGAGATAATTCCTTTGTTTAATTTTATTATTAATATTATTTGTATTGGATAATTATTAGTTGGATTACCTAGGGGGTCTGGTTACGTTCCATCACGACTAGTGGATTTGGGGTCATGACAAGTTGGTATCAGAGCTCTAAGTTCATAGGTTCTACAAGTCATGAGCAAGTTTCTAGTAGAGTTTTACGGATTGGTATGATGATATCCATACCTATCTTCGAGAGACTACAAGACATCTAGGATATACTTCCCATTTTTCATTCCTTATCGTGCGACATTGATTCAGCTTGAAGCGTAAGTCTTTGAATTTATTCCACGCATTTGTATGCGCACATGAGCGCTTGGTATTAGATGTGCATTGACGACTTGTGATTTCAATGGATGGGTGCGAGATTTGATTTATATGAACTAATGATGGGCCAGTTTGGAGGATTTGAGGTCAAGCTTTGACTGTATATTGAGCACGAGGATTTCGGTTGTATGAGCACGCGCTTTTGGACTTATATTTCCGGTAATGTCCCTATGAATATAAATTCTGACTACATGAGTGGTTGGATGGCCACATAACGAGTATGATGTGACGACGAGAAGTGTTCAGAATGTTCGTATATGACGAGAAAAGATTGCCTGAGAAGTAGAAAGTACTATTGGGTGCTTGATCTATGTCTTGATTTGGAATATAGTCTCGAGTTATGGGTGTGTTGATGGATCTCTCATGTTGTTTAGTTGTGGAGTGAGGTAGATTTTCATGTCATGTTATGAGTTCAGACTCAATAAGATTAAGTGATTTTGTAATAGTTATGATTGTGGAAGGGTATCGAGAGATATCAGTTTGAGGCAAAGTAGGTGGGTTATCTCCTGCGGGGTGTCCTAACGTTGCGTGATCCCTATGATTTTTTTTGTAGAAAATTACTCCTTTACCAGCGAATTATATGTGTTGCAATTTGAGTTTGGACTTCTTCTGGAAGTTTGCTTAACTGTCACGAGGATGAATGTGAGATTTACAGATGATTTGAGGTATTGGATGGTTTGTGTTGCATGAACTGATGAAGGATTTAGTTAAATCTCACTGTGGTATTATGGTAGTAATGGGGTATGGTTATTGTATGTAATCGGATGTTTTATTCCATGGCTTTGAGCCGAGTGGGGGAGTATGTTATCAATGAGTTGATTGCGCAGTTATGTATTGTATTGGTTTTGATTGGGGGTATACTGGTGAATCGGTTATGACTGTAGAGGTTGAGATTGAGGGTGACTCGAGTTAAGTGATTTTTGGATACAGGTTGTATTAAGCTCTATGGGTATATGGGAATCATAAAATATGTGAGTGGTTATTCGTGAAGGATGTAGTGTGCATGGAGTAGGAATTTACTCGGTTTCTTAGGAGTGTGGGTTACTCCCTTGGGTGTTGGTGTGCTAATGAGGCACAGGTCGTTCGGTCCATTTGGTCGATTGAATTTAGATTGTAGTAGAGTGGATGACTCTCGAGAATTGTTTTAATGGATTCAATATATATATGTAGCAATTGAGAATTTTCAGGATTTGTTCATGGCTAGAAACAGAGATTTACATTGGATGGTGTCAAGACTTATGGAATCTCTATATCATTCGGGATTCTATATTTCAGCATTCAGGGAGGTGAAGGAAACGGCTTCAGATATGCAGAAGGTCTCTTCAGAGTGGGTATCTTGGTTGTGGTACTTTTTGGGTGCTTGAGAAGGAATTCAACGGCTCATGGGTCTTAAGGCTGTGTGGTTTTATGCTAGAGTTCATGGGGTGAGTTATTGTTAAGGATCGTGGTGTTCCTGTAAGGAGAAGTATCAATTTGAAGGCAATTTAGAAGGAACTTGGAGAAATAGGACAATCAACACATTAATGGATACGATTGGGTCTTTGGGTACTTGTGATGTGGTGAGTCTCTACACGTGTTTTGTGGTAGTGCTCTTGGGTTTTGGAGGCTTGCGTGGCTTTGTTGAGTTATAGAGATTTAGTTATTATGGCTTGATTATGTGAAAATGGGTTTCGGAGAGTTCTCGATGTTTACTACCACGGTTTGAGGTGTATATTTCCTAACGGTGTGTGGAACATGTTGTGTATTGTGATTTTCCCACGGATGAGATCAAATAGAAGGTTCCTGAAAAATTAAGTATGTAGCTTCCTTGTGACTCATAGTTGATTATGATATTCTCGTGCTTTTCATGTCATTTTATGATCGATGTGGTGTATTGTGTGGGATCGAGATTTGTGTGTGCAAGGTGACGGGTCAGTATTGCAGAGAAAGACATAAATTCTTACACAACATGGACATTTTCAGATGACTAGGTGAATGATATTACTACTTGGTATTTCCTGAGAAGGGTACACATTTCAGAAGGCACATTGTATTTTGAATTACGGATGCTTCATTGGTATTGCGGTGCTCGCTGGGTTGATCTACTACTGATATTCATATTTTTTCTATGTGAAACGGAAGAATTTTAGAAGTATTCCTCATGGGATTATCGTGTATGAGAGATGTGTTGACATTCGGGCGGTGGAGTTTGGATCGGCTATGGTGATTCGCATGTTATATGGATTTGGAGGCTGGAAGTTCCCAGGAGCAGATTGTTTCATGGTTGTAACCTGTGAGGTTGTGGTCAAAGCAAGCCAGATGATAATATGTGTTATGATTCATTCATAGTGGACTTTTGGAAGGTTATTTATCTATTCGTGGGTGACCAGAGTTGATTTGATGTGTATTCTACATCAAGTTGGATTGGTTATCTCCATAATGCTATTGTTCGGGGATGTGCCATTCGGTTGTTGTTAAGCTTATTCATGTTCAGAAATTATATGTGAGTTTCTCTTCTATGCTATGAGGAATTGTGATTCGTTTGTTTTAGGCACATATTGTGCGGTTCTATTGGGGCCTTATAGCGGAATGTGAGCGACATGAGTATTTGAGTATTGCATGATTGATTGCGTATTGGTTATGTTCTTATGAGTTTTAGGTGGCATTGTTTCATTGGCTTCTCCGTGGTTATGGTAATGCACTTTGGGTACTTGATGTTGAATTTCGCGTGGTTATTGATTTTGAGCACGGTGGCTCGAGGTATATGATATGGACCAACATTTGGATGAGGTCGTGCATTGCAGCAGAGTTATGTTGAGGTGTGAACCTTTGTGTTAGAGTCATGTGATAGTTCTATGGTGTGTGATGGATTTTCAACATTTCGTTGTGGCAGTACTCGTTAAACTTGCAGGAATGTTCTCTCGTTTGAGTCATTTTCATGATTGAGTACATTCTAATTGTTTCTTATTGGTGCATGGATTGCACGGTTTGTGGCTCTAGGTAGTATTGGTGTTGCATGTCAGTAGAGTAGTTGGTATTTGATAAGATGAAGTCGTCGGATCCAGGATGGGTGCTATCGTATTTGATTGTGGTATATTTGGAAGGATAATATCGGAAGTCGGCTTAGAAATTGGCTATAGGTCTTGTTCAAGGAGGGGGAGCTCCATAACTTGTTGATATGATGAATGGTTATGAGTTCTGCATGTTTGTTTCATCATCAGTAGAATACAACGGTTTTAGAATGAGGTTTTGTTTTACACGAGGTTTGTTACCGGAATTGGGTTATTTTGGACAGCTGTTGTGATTAGAAATCATTGTTATGATTATTTGAGTTATGTGGTATATCCTCTGATTGTTTCTTGGGTTATGGTTATGGCTTGGTATAGCTTATTTAAATGTATGCTAGTTGTAGGTTGCAAGATTTATATATAATAAGAAATTCAGGATGTTGGAAATTGGATTGTAAGTCTTATGGGCCAGGTTGAATTGAGAAATTTCAGCTATGTTGTGTTATCGGACTTATATAGGATAGGGTGACGTGGGATTACCCCCGGGTATGTGCAAGGTAAGGTTACACGGTGGTTTGCTGGTTTTGGGAATAACTCTTGCCACGTTCAAGGATGAACATATGTTTAAGTGGGGGAGAATGTAACGACCCGACCAGTCCTTTTGAGCATATGCACTTCGCTCGGCAGTTTACGGGCATGAGTAGCTTTGTATTATGTATTTCAGGTTATTCGGAATCAGTTTTGAAGAATGAATTACATTGTTGAAGCTTTAAATTGGAAGAGTTGACCAAGTTTGACTTTATATGAATTTTACCCTGGAACGGAGTTTCGATGATTTTGATAAATCCAGATGGTGATTTTGGACTCGAAAGTATGCCCCGATATGCAATTGGATGTTTCTAGAAGGTTTCGGCATAAATTTGCAAAAAATTGAAAATTTGAATGTTTGGAAAGTTCAAAGGGTTGACTAGAAGTTAACTTTGAGGATATTAGATTCGGATTGTGGTTTCTGGAATTAGAATAGCTTTGTTATGTTATTCAGGATTTGTGTGCAGAATTTGGGTTCATTCCGGGTTAATTTGATATGTTTTGGCGCGAGTTATGTGTGATTTTAGGCCTCGAGTAGGTATGTGTTATGTTATGGGACTTGTTGGTACATTTGGACGAGGTCCTGAGTAGCTCGGGTGAGTTTCGAACGAGGTTCAGATTATTTTCATTTCATGTTGTATTGCTGAAATATTTTGACTCTGGTGTGACCGCACCAGAGGAGTGTTGGGCGCAGGTGCGAAACCGCAAAAGCAACAGTGTCACCGCAAAAGCCTGAAGGGGAGTTGGGCATGAGGATTGCACGTGCGGGTGCTAAGACGCACCTACACAACTACATATGTGGTTCAAGTGCGTAGAAGCACGATCGCATAAGTGGCTTAGAAGATGTAGGTGCGAGAGATTGTTTGGTCTGGCTATTTTCGCAGAAGCAAAGTTTTACCGTAAAAGCGGTGGACGCAGGTGAGACGACTTGTCCACAAATGCAGAATCGCCGGGCAGACTGTTATAAGTTCATATTGAGCTATGGACTTCGGAATGGAGTGATTTTTGGAACAATTTTCATCACAAAGATTGGGTTACGAGCAGTTCCGATGTCGAAATGCGCATGATGGAATTTTGGAGCATCGCTAGGCTTGTTCGATATTTGAATTGGCTCGTTCGAGGTATGTAACACTTCTAAACTTAGTGTTGAGGGTATGAAATCCCGATGAAATCCAAAACCACTACTAAAAAGTAAATGGACATGATCGCATGCAATATATTTTACCCAACTATTAGTTGGGGTCGAATCCCACAGAGAACAATATGTAGGTGATTAGGCGTGTAAGAGAATTATCACTTATTATGCAAAGCCAGACACTTAAAATTTCTTTGAGAAAATATTTATATCTAATTGCGAAAATATAAACTAACCTAGAAAGCAAGTAAAATGAGCAATGGGTACGAGTATGGATGCACCGGGAATTACACTCAAGTAACGATCCAATATATTTTATGAGTTTAAAACCATGAGCGAGTTTATGTTAATTAGCCTTGGATAATAATTCTATATTATCTTCTTCCGAAGACTAACAAGACTTTCTAATTGAATTATCCCTAAAACAATTAAGAGATTAAGCATACCCGAATATGGCTACAAGTAGTTCAATCTTATCCCTATGTAGAATTTATAAAATGAGGGTTAAAGCCTCAAGTTCTTGTTAATTAATCTTTACCAACCCCAAATAATCTTTCCCCCAAAATTTTTTTCGAAGTTAATGGGCGAGTCCAAGGGTTAGCTAATCCCTTTGGAAACATTAAAGAGCAAGAATAATTAAAGAAAGAATAACTCCCTTCATAATAAATATAAATCGTTCAATACATAGCACAACAAGATATTTAAACCACACTTTAAATATGAATATTTCCATAAATAAAATTCAAGTATTGGAAAAAATACTACACACTTAAATATACAATACAAAGCAAGAAAATAAAGAAATGAGCATAAATGAGTAAGAAATTATCAACCAAAAGCTTCAATTCTTCAAGTCCTAAGTGTGTGTGCAAGAACCCTAGCTCCAAAACTTGTCTTCTCTAGTCTAAAGATCGAAAAATAAGTCAAAGATCTGTTTCTAGAGAAGATGTGAATTTTCAAGTTTGCCCAAGTCTGAAGCCCGTTGACCGCACCTGCGGAAGGATCCTCGCAGGTGTAGCTCCGCAGATTCGGATAATCTACCACATAAGCGAACATTGATGTGTAACATTGACTCCTCAGAAGCGGACTTGTACGCGCAGATGTGCGATTGCATATGGGATTATTAAGCACAACAGCGTTGCTGCAGATGCGGTTGGTCAATCGAAGAAGCAGTTTCTACCAGCCAGGTCTTCTTCCGTAGATGTTTCCATTTCCTCGCGGATGTGACATCGCAAAAGCGACCAGTGTTTTGCAGATGCAAAATCACTGAAGAATTTTGCATTGTTTCAACTATTTGTTTCTCAATTCCATTTTGATTGAGTTCCACTCTCTTCATGGCATCATTTACCTGAAAATCTAGAAATACACACTATAAACAACCTCATATTATAATTAAAGGACATAAAATCTAAAGAAAAGAGACTAAAATAAGTGATAAAATCACCACTCATAAACACCCCCAACTTAAAGCTTTTGATTGTCCTCAAGCAAATGAAAACCCAACAATTCAATGAGGGTATACCATTTAAAGACAAGTAGTATTGTTATCATTTACAACTCACATTCTCCAATTAAGCACCATATTTGTGGATTTGGTTGGTACTAATAATTAGGCTCAAGCATGTGAATCATAACCAAATAACTCCCTCAGTTAGAAACTACTTCAAGAAATACAAAGGAGTTTTGAAATGATCAAATGACAACAAAAAGGCTCAAGAAGTGACTCAAACGCACTAGTCTACTACATATGTTCAATTAAATCATTTCAGGATACATCAACGTCACCAATCCATCCTAATTCATGTGCCCTCACAAGAAAGAAAGTCCCAAAATCACTATATTTACAATAACAACACCAGGGACAAATGCACAAAGACACTCACTCTCAACAAAGAATTTCAAGTGTTACAACATATCATGCCATAAGCTTGCCCTTATTTTAATTCGCCGCGTACACAATAACATTCGATTGGAGATCTCATAAGGACTTTTTAAGCTTGTAATGTAGGTTTAGGCAAGGGGCGAATAAGCATTTGAGATACAAGTGACTACACCCTCCTTGAACACTATCACATTTGTCTGTCCTTTTGCACTTAGCTTATTTTTAAACAACATAGACCTTATTAACATCTAGTTACCAACATAGAACCACCTTTAAGTACCTCTCTAATTGTTACATCTCGCATTTTTGTACGTTAAAGTTTCATCTTCAGTTAATTGACGTAGAATCGGGGATGAGATTATCTTGAGATTATAAGCATTTATGCTATTTATAACAAGCGATAAGTAAGTGTCGTGACAGATAAAAGGGAAGCGAATCAAAGAAAAAATAATTCGTTGAATGTTGTCAATTTGGGATAAAATACTGTCCGATCTACAATAACCGATATTTATAGACTAGTGCCATACAAGGTACCCCATGACTACGATAGTAGGATACGTAAAGTATGTAAAAAGTGAGTAGTATTTTATATAATTTGAGATAAATCCTTATTATGTGGGTAATTGATTAATCATTAAGTAACGGAATATTACCTGATTACCTAATGTATAGGATAAAGATTATCCCCCCCCCCCCTTATGTGGCAGCAAGCAACCACCAAAATATGGCTTTTATTCATTATGGGCTATGTGGCAAAAATAAAAGATTAAGGGGTGTGGTTAATCCTCCCCATGGAGTGGGCCCCACGCCAATTCAAACATAAGGCCTTTTTAATTCAAAGAAAAATACATATCTTTCAACAATTATAAAATAGCAAAGACTCTAAGTATAGTGAAATCTAAAGCAACGTGACCTTCAACAAGTAAGGTACGAATCTTCAATAATTCAACAAAGATTTCATAGCATCGCAAGCAACGTGAGATTTTGGAATTTTAAGGGAGTACGGTGCAATCCTTCTCAAGAATATCATACTGAATTTTTCCTACTCTAGGTATGTTAAGGCTAACACATTCCTTCATTTTAGCATGATCTCGTAATTACATGTGTTTCATAACGAGGCATAAAGAGAAGTTCATATTCTCGAATTTATATACATTATCCTAGTCTCGTAAGCTACAATATTCTCCCTTGGGACTTTATACTCAATTTAGTATTGTCTCCTTCCAGTCAAGATAGAAGAGGTTCTATATATATATATATATATATATATATATACAATACTAAAGTATTTTCACCACCATCGAGCTATAATCGGTGGGTAGGCCTCTATTGGACAACCTATTATCAGATGGTAAGTTATATACCGAGCCTATTGTGGCTGAGCGCCTATGAGCGAGCCCAGTTGGCAGAGATAAAATGCCTAGTATGGCCGACCACCAATGAGAGATCCTACTACGGCAGAGCAGTTATATATATACTGAGCCTTATAGGGCCGGGAAACTATTTTACTTACTATATAAAGAGAGTTGAGTCAGTATCAACATATAAGTATATCTTCAGATTATCTCTGACTCCCATTTACTTTCAGTCATTATATTATCAGTTTAGTTTCAGCTTAAAGTTATTCTGTTTCCTTACATACTCGGTACATTATTTCGTACTGACGTCCCTTTCTCTGGGGATGCTGCATTTCATGCGTGCATGATCAGACAGACAAGCGGGTAGACCTCCTCGGTAGGTGTTGCCCGAGTTCAGCTTTATCGGTAAGCTCTATGTCATTCGGAGTTGTCGGGTCTAGAGGTTTTGTGTACATTTTGTGTATATATGTATATAGGTTACGGGTAGGTTAGGGCCCTATTTTGATCACGGTACATCCATCAATAGAAGCTTGTAGATATATCATGTCAGTTAGTGCAGTATGTTGGGCTTGTACGCCTTGTATGTATATTTTGTTGGTTTGTCTGTTGTAGTAGTTATGACGGCCTTGCCGACCCAACTTTATATTGATGTTTAGTCAGCGTTAGTTTCCATTCAATTTTATATATTGCTTCGTAAATTGTCTTGCAATGTGTACCATGTCAAAAGTATGACATTATATGTTCAGAGTCCCTTAGTCGCAAGTTGGTACGCAATGATAGGTGAGGCATAAGGTGCCGGTCTCGCCCCCTAGTTCGGGGCGTGACAAAAGTGGCTTGAGTTATTGAATATTTACAATGTTAATATTCTCTACCATCCAGGGAAAGTAAATGTTGTAGTATATTCCTTAAGTCGATCTATGGGAAGCTTAGCACATGTAGAGGCCGAGAAAAGACAATTAACTAGAGAGATTCATTAATTGGCTTGTTTGGGGGTTCAATTAGTAGACTCTGGCAATGGTGGAGTTGTACTCCAAACTACTGCAAATCATCTCTCATATATGAAGTAAAGGAGAGGCAGTACGAGGACCCAAAGTTGGTCGAGTTTAGAAAGCGAGTTCCACACCAAAAGAAGCTGTTGTTAGAGCTCAAGTGAGATGGGGTTCTCAAATACAAGGGTAGTTTGTGTGTTCCATATGTAGTAGGGCTACGAGACAGGATTTTATCGGAGGCACATTATTCGTGGTACTCCATTCATCCCAGGACCACGAAGATGTGTCATTACATTAAGGATGTGTACTAGTGGAACCATATGAAGAAGAACATTGCTGAGTTTGTTGCTCAGTGTCCTAGTTTCTAGCAAGTTATGTTAGAGCACCAGAAGCCCGGAGGGCTAAGGCACACTATAGAGATCCCGACATGGAAATGGGAGGCAAACAACATGGACTTTATCATGGGTTTACCTAATTCTCATCGTAAGTTCGATTCCATATGGGTGATAGTCGATAGGCTCACGAAATCAGCTCATTTCCTACCGATCAGATCTATATATGCAGTAGAAGAATATGCAAAGTTATATAATTAGGAGATAGTGCAGCTACACGGGGTAGTTTACAACATATTTTTGGAGGTCATTTTAGAAAGGTCTAGGGAGTCAGGTGAATCTCATCACAACTTTTCATCCACGGACTGACGGACAAGTCGAGTGGTGCCCGAGGATGATCTATAGATTACGTAGGACTTTTCATGCGAGGAAATTCCATTTTCCATCTTATACCAAGAAATCCGCGAACTACAGAATAAGGAGGCAGCCTCCGTGAACGCTTTATGGAGAAGTAAGAATGTGGAACAGATGACGTGGGAAGCGGAGGGATAAATGAAGTCTAAATATCCCCACCTATTTCAAATTGCAGATATGGCCCAAGGTGGGATACCTCAGCAAACTCTATTCAGAACAGTAGGTCATGAAGTAAGCTCTTATTTTTTTACCTTCATAATTTATAATGCACAGCTGTGTGAAGCCAAGTGTTGCTATTAATATACATTTCCATGTGTGGCATGTATAGTATGTTTCTTGACTGCGTATGGGTTGCTTTTAGTCTAGTGTACCGACGAGACTCTGGCAAAAACTTTCCCAAAGACTCTAAGAATTAACATTCGAGGACGAATGTTTCTAAGGGGAGAAGGATGTTATATCTCGCGTTCTCGTTTGGAGCTTGAGTATCATCGTATAAACAACTTTGAGGTATATGTTTCTACACTAATGTACAACTTACCAATTTTCAGCTTGACACCAATACCCCCAACTTAGGCTTTTAGCATTATTCTCAATATTCAAGGAGGGACGGGTTCAAAAGAGGGAGTTATGTCACAAAGGAGTAAAGGTTTGTAATGAGCTGGCAAAAGAAAAGGTTAAAGGCTCAAATAGAGTAAACTAGTGATAATATTTATGCAATGATAGTCTTGAAAGACTAAAGAGTCTTTTTCAAAGATGAGAAAGAATGCCTAAGGTCATCCGTCCAACCAAACATAATTAATAATAGTATTGAAAGACCAACCAGACAAGTTCTAGCTGATAGAAGTAGACACAAGAATTATTTTTAACAAAAACTAACACACATGGCACATGAACTAATCAAGACGGATCAATTTCACTTCTTAATGAGAGAATTTAGAGCAATATCATGCCAACTAGTGGGTAAAGAGTCACCAAATGAGCCAAAAAGTTGTCACAAAAATTATTCTTCCCCATACAACCTTTTTTCAATTTAAAACCAAAATTCGGAGGGGTATTCTTAATTCACACTTCACATACAAGAGACAAATTTATTAGTACCAAACAATCCAAAAGTCGCCACATTACAAAACAAGACTAATTCCCTTGAAAGTTGTCACGCCATCCATCATCGAGAAAAGTCACCCGGTTCAACACAAAAATGTTCCTCGGGAAAGAACCATTGCATACAGAAAAAACAAGGAAATACTACTAAAGAAATTAAAATAGTATAAACTAAAACTACTAAAGAAGATAAAATAAACACTAAACCAATAGAAATAAAATAACAAAAACTACTAAAGAAAATAAAATAACAAAAGCAACTAATACTAAAGGAACAAAAACTAGATAAACTAATAACTTACTAAAGAAAATAAGTAAAGAAAGAAAAATAAAATAGAATAACAAAGTGATTAATTTGCAAATAAATCAACAATCACAAGTACGCTCGACAAGGGCACATGATAAGAAATAATAAAACAAGCCCGACAAGGGATCACAATATTCATACCACAATATAAACCCGACAAGGGGAAAAATTAAGCATCAATGGTATACTCCCTAAAGCCGCCCCCAACTAAAAACATTACAGTGTCATCACTGCACAATATCAAAATTAAATAAGAGTAGTTTGAGGGTTTCCTTGAGGTCTTCATCAGACTAGCAGACTGTGGGAGAAAGGATAATCACGTCCTTGGAGAATTCTCGGCCTCATCCTCATCAGTATCATCAGCATCATCACCAGAAGCACTAGACATGAAGGAGTACTCCTCGCTATCATTGTCGTCCTTAACATGTATCTTCTTGTTCGGCTACCCCCATTTGAAGATGACCTTGATGCCTCTCCTTATCTTGATCATACACTTTCCCTTCTTCTTGTTTCCCGCTTTCTCCTTTTGGAAGTCTGACTGAAGATCTACATGTGCTTTGGACAAGTTGTCGTAGGCTGCCTCGAGTCTGTCAACAGTAGTTGTCATCTTTTCGTGAGACTCTCATTGCTTTTTTTGTGAATCTTAGGTAGGTCTTCATTTCTTCCATAGTAAAATACTCGGGCCTAGGCTGGGTGTATGAGGATCCACTAGAGAGCTGTGACACTAATTCACGGATGACGCCAAGCTGCGAGTTCAACATCCCAAATGGTCCCTCAGGAGATACTGCTTGTGAGGGTAACTCTGGTCCACCAACAATGGTGACTTTCCTCTTCTTTCCCTTTACTACACTACCCTCACCCGCTACTCTTAACTTATGAAGGGGTTTGTTGGATGGTAACCAATGATCGTAGCTACGCACCTCAACCTCTACCAGCCTACACAACTCTATGATTAGTGAAGGAAACATCAACCTTGGGTTGTCGTCTAGCAAGTACTCCCTTAGCTCCCGCAGGATATAGTACAGTCTCTGGAATGTTGTCTAGAATGCATGCAATGGTCAAGGCTCTGGCGTATGAGACGTCTGAAACATTTCAACAGTGTGATACCCTATTGTAAAGGATGTCGAGCCACATTTTGGCTTCAGCTATGAAGTAAATCGACTTCAAACCCCTTCTCTTGTTGGCCCATTTTGATCTCATGCTTGCGAGATAGAGTTAAGAAATAAGCCATTCTCCGTTGTTGAAATGATCCTTTTCTTGCACCAACTCAAGTGGATGGTCGGCGAAGTTTTTATGCTTACGATTAGCGTAAAGCTCACGAACCCACTCCTCATTGGCTTTTCACGTAGTAGGAATGAAGCACGACCAGTCGGAGGTTTATAGACGGCCATACAATTCTGAGAGTAGCTCGACCAATGTCTCCTCGGCGATCCCCTTTTCAAGCATGATCTTTTTTGTGAGAAGGTTGTAATAATATCGTCGATGAAAGTCAATTGAAATGAAGCGTAAATTATCAAATTATTCCTCCACAACCTCCTCCTCAATTTAATGATCAAGCAGATCATTTTCGTTCACTTTCGGGTTAATTTTAGCTTAAAGTACCTTCAAAAAAATCAATACACTATTATTTGGGCAGCCGAATCATGTTAAGCAATTCAAAACAATGTAATTAGGCCAAAGAATCAAATCGAACGGCCCCCAGAAGCTCCAGTGGTAAAGCTACTAGTTTTGGTAAAATTTCCCAGTTTCGCACCTGTGAAAAAACCATCGCAGGTGCGGTCCCGCTTCTGCGCGTTTTACTTCACTTCTGCGGTTTTGCCCCACTGACAAGAAATCGCACCTACGGAAAGGGCCTCGCTCGTGCAGCCATACATGCGCTTATGCGGTGTTCTTCAGGGATTTCATGAACCCGGAAATTTATACTCAAGAATTTTAAATTAGTGCAATACATCAACCTACGACTCTAATTTTCGCACATGTGTCAAAAGAGGTGCTTCTATGAAGCCGCTTCTGCGATTAAGTCATCGCACTTGCGTAAATTGCGCATTTGCGCCAAGTGTCTCCCTTTAGCGGAAACGCACGTGCGTGATTGTGTCTGCAGGCGTTTTTTCACCAGACTTCAGCTGGACAGATCTGGGTATCCACTACTTTGGCTTGTTCAAACACTTCAACCCCCTTAAATCAACTCCACAAAGTCTGAAACTTTGCATATTAGTCAAACATAACATAATAAACTATTCTAAAAAGGGAAATTTCAAAAATGACCAAAAGCTTTTAAACGATGGGTTGTCTCCCACCAAGCACCGCATTTAACGTCGTGACACGACACTGATAAAATTTACAACTTTCTCTCCACTTGGACGATATGATATTGGGCACCTAACTTGGAATCAAGATTGCGACCACGATCGGTGGGGGTGGTAAGTTGATGATCAAGCCAAACTTTAATTTCTTCATTTTGCATTTCTTGGCTTTCATGTGAGGAATGTCATTTTGCCTTTGTGTTCCCTCAAATTGTAAGATGTATGGAGTTTGCCTTTCCTCCTCGCAATCCCTCATTGAATCGTGTAGATCAATTTCCATATCACCACACAATTTCAATGTTGAAAAATACTTGGAATGTGACATCAAACCTCCAAATTGTAATTATTCCCGAATTTTGACATCCTCTATTTCCCTCGGACTATAGTCAATCTCAATCATATTTTCAGTTACACCGGTTGACTCTAATTCCATATTTTTCTTGGCATCATTAACACTCATGTAGTCGGTTGGCGGGTGTTCAATTCTTGATTCCTCAAAATAAAGCTCACTTTCGTCCTCGAAGTCGGACTCTTCTTGACCTCTTTCCACCCTCGCAAGTTAGTGGACATAGTGAGCCTCAACCAATATTTTCATTCGATCTTCCGAGGCTTTTTGGACCTCTAAAGCTTCAAGCATTTCTCCCATTTGTAAGTGCAACCTTTCAAGAGACCAATCATTTTGGAGACTATTTTCCAAAAGCTCCTCCAATGCATTTTGCTCTTTGTATCCTCCTTCAAGTAGGCATTCTAACATGAGCTTGAACTCTCCATTTTGACCACGCTCAATTTCTTCCACTTACATATTCCTATAATTTTATCACAAAAAGTAGAATCATCATAGCGGGGGCGTGGGGAAGGGAAGGACAAATAAGCACAATTATCCCAATGACCATTTTGATGACCACACTTATCACAAATACTCTACTCATGGCTTAGAGATTGTGCGCACAATCCTCCCCTGGAAGAATTTAAACAATTTTTTCATGAGTGTGGCCCTCCACAATAAGGACAAGGGTAATTAAAGTATGAACAACTACATCCGAAAAATTTTCATTATATGATGCCATTTTTCAAAAACTAAGAAAAAAAACAAAAAAAAAAACAATTAAGAAGATAAACAAAGATTAGAAAATAATGACACAAATATTCACATGTTTGGATCAAAGCACTTACTCTTACTTCTAAAACAACCTAAATACACCAATTTTTTCTTCGGAAACGGCGCCAATTTTGATGACGTCCAATCCGCTACTAAAAAGTAAATGGACATGATCGCATGCAATATGTTTTACCCAACTATTAGTTGGGGTCGAATCCCACAGAGAACAATATGTAGGTGATTAGGCATGTAAGAGAATTATCACTTATTATGCAAAGCCAGACACTTAAATTTCTTTGAGAAATTATTTATATCTAATTGCGAAAATATAAACTAACCTAGAAAGCTAGTAAAATGATCAATGTGTACAAGTATGGATGCACCGGGAATTACACTTAAGTAACGATCTAATGTATTTCACGATTTTACAAACATGAGGGAGTTTATGTTAATTAGCCTCAGGTAATAATTCTATATTAGCTTCTTCCGAAGACTAACAAGACTTTCTAATTGAATTATCCCTAAAACAATTAATATATTAAGCACACCCGAGTATGGCTACAAGTAGTTCAATCTTATCCCTATGTAGAATCTATCAAATGAGGGCTAAGCCTCAAGTTCTTGTTAATTAATCTTTCCCAACCCCAAAAAATTATTTCCAAAATTAATTCGAAGTTAATGAGCGAGCGCTAGGGTTACCTAATCCCTTTGCAAAACATTCAAGAACAAGAATGGTTAAAGAAACAATAACTCACTTCATAATTAATAAAAATTGTTCAATACATAAGCACAATAAGATATTTAATCCACACTTTAAATATGAATATTTCCTTAAACAAGATTCATGTGTTGAAAAAAATACTACACACTTAAATATTCAATACAAAGCTAAGAAATGAACATATGAGCATAAATGAGTAAGAAATTCTCAACCAAAAGCTTCAAATCGTATAGTCTAAAACAGAAAAATAAGCCAAAGATCTATTGCTAATAAGTTTGGTTGTATATTTGTGGGTTTGGAATGGAGAAGATGTGAATTTCCAAGTTTGCCCAGGTCTGAAACCCGTTGACCGCACCTGCGGAAGGATCCTCGTAGGTGCGGCTCCGTGGATGCGGATATTCTACCGCAGAAGCGAACATTGATATGTAACTCTAACTCCTCACAAATGGACTTTCACATGCAAATGCACGATTGCGGATGCGATCATTAAGCGCAGAAGCACTGCCGTAGATGTAGTTGGTTGATCGCAGAAGTTGTTTCTGCCAGCCAGGTCTTCTTCCACGGACGCGGGCCATTTCCTCGCAAAAGTGACCATTGTTCTGTAGATGCAGAATCACTTAAGAATTTTGCATTTTTTCAACATATTTTTTCGCTCAATTACTCTTCAACTGAATTCAGCTATCTTCATGGCATCATTTACTAGAAAATCTAGCAATACACACCATAAACAACCTCATATTATAATTAAAGGACGCAAAATCTAAATAAAAGAGACTAAAATAAGTGGTAAAATCACAACTCATCAAACCCCAAAATACGTGCTATGTGATAGGTATTGAGGAGATGCTCACGCTAGGTAGCGGGCGTGTGGGCGTGCACCATATGAATTGGGACTTTGTTGTTTCAATGGCACTCTATAGTGGTCTATTATGTTGATATTCGTGTTTCCAGCATGCGATGAAGTAATTGAGATGTCAATCATATTAGATATCATGTTTATGATTTATGCCGATACAGTTGAAACCCATAGTGGTTGTTTATCGCTGTCATTTCACTAATTTTATTGATATTTCGTACTCAGTCATATTCATGCATTCATATCATATCTCACTCTCAGTTTCTTTCATTGGTACATCATATCATTGTTGTTGGGCTAGTTTCCTGACATTATGAGACCGTGAATGAGTCAAGCAAGATTGATGACTGAGTAAGGCCGAGATCCTGAATGAGAGTGATATTAGGGCATCGGGCTGCACACAGCATTATGTTATATTGATTATATTTTTATGGTATCGGGCTACACGCCGCAGCGATATAGCACCGAGGCTGAAGGAGCCCCTCCGGAGTCTGCACACACCCCTAGTGAGCGCAGTTGATTTTATATATATATATATATA
>ML250026.1:53977-82625 GCA_005239495.1 Nicotiana undulata | reverse complement strand
CCCCCCCCCCCCCCCCCCCCCCGCGATTTTACTAAATACCAGAATCTGTTTATTATATAGTTATTACAGACCAGATAAAGAATTAATTACATAATAGCATTATGATACACTATAAGGAGCCTTTTATTAGACCCAAATAAACCTGGGAACCAGGCCTTCAAATCAATCAACTTCGAGGCTCATTTCATAGGTACAACATATCCAAATACGAGTGATTCACCCATAACACATATAGAACCAGGTTTCCAGTGCGTCAAAGTTCCCAAGGGCCTCAAAGACCCAAGGCAATGCTCACACCAGAACCACATAATCAGAAATGATTTAAAAGAGATTGGGAACCAGTTCCCAGTGCGCCAGAGTTCACAGTAGTCTCACATGGACCATGAGCAATGCTCACACTGGGGTGGTTGAGGATAGAACCTAAAGGACTAAGATTGGGAGTTTTTAAAAGAGTGACAGCATACAAAGGAATTAAGGACAGATTTATAATAATGTTGCTTTTAGAAGAAACAACGTTAAGAACACAGGCAGAATTGCATTCAGAAAACAAGCAGGGTTTGCAAAGTGCATAGTTTCAAATAGGTTAATTCACTAATTACACTAAGTGTGCATGCTGAAATTTAGGACAACCTTGTTTAATCACATAAATAATCAGTCAAAACAGTCAGATTATCATATGAATTCAGAGGGATACCAGACACGTTAGCAAACAAATTGACAGGGCACGTGACTTAAGTAACAATACAAATCAGTAAAGTTAGGATAAATGAAATAATTTCATGCTAGTAGTATCCTAAGGATGCAAAGTTCAGAACAGGTGCAGGATTAACAAACAGTGTTCATGGACAAGTTAAACATTAAGCTAGATTTTAAGAGGATTCATATTATTCCAAATAACTAATCTTAAATTAACAGTATTAACTATATGATTAAAAGAGAAATAGAAGCATAAAGGCAGAATCATGCTCAAAAATAAAGTTCAAAACATGTTGTTCCAGTAACACGGATTGTGGAGACATGAAAAAAAATGAAATGGCAAGGGGATAATGACTTACTAGTTTGGCAGAAAAGAAAGAATGTACCACAACAGTTAAGTCCAGAATCAATTGACCTTGGCTTTCAGCCGGCCAAGACCAGAAACAATGAGCACAGAATCAGAGTAAAAGTGAAGTTTTAGTGAGAGTATTTAGAGTTTGAGTCTATCTCAAGGGGAAAGGGGAGAAGGGTTTAATAGTGTTCAAGTAAGTGAAAAAATAAGGGAAGTAATCAAATACACATAAACACGGAAAAAAATTAATCACAAAATCAATTGAAGTCTAGTTTATGGACAAATAATACAGAGTTGAGTCAATTAACATGGCATAATAGCGTGTAAGCAGGCAAGTAACACTTAGAATAAGGAAAATAATTCACAATCAGTTGCAAGGCAAAATAAGGTAAAGAAATAAAGGAAACATGGTAGATTGAACTGAATAAGGAAAATATGAGTCTCATACGAGAAAGGAAGGATCATAGGAAAATTAGTAAAAGTCTCAAACCTTAGTTTTAGGTAAACCATAAAATCAGCAGAGAAAAAAGGGTAAAATAATCACATACTGTATACAATGAACATAGATAGGAGATTATTCAAAAAGTAACAAAGAATCGAACTAGAAAAAGATCTAAAACCCTAATTTAGGGAAAATAAAGGAAATTAACAAGAATAGGCAGATTCACGCCAAATGAAGTGAATATAGACGATATAATGCTAAAAATTAAAGTTTAAACCAATTTAGGTTCGAATCGAAGAGAATCCGAAACCCTAACCTTTAGGGCTAAGTCGAATAAGTGAGAGATACGAAAATATTCGTACTTACACAGAAAAGATGATGAACACAGACGGAAACAACAGTAAGTTAAAGATTTGAACCAGCTTTGGTTCGATCTTTACATGATCTGCTTGCTATTCTAGGAAAGCTATTATGTAACACCAAAACGGGTAGCTAGTAAGGAGGAGGGGCCAAATAAGTTAAGGAATCAACGATTGATTCCATTATGGGGTTGGAATCCGAGAGATTAGGGTGATGACGACGCTAGGGTTTTGAGAGGAGAGGGGGAGAAGATGAGAGAGTGCAGGGGCGGCGGGTTTGGTGAAATAAATTAGGGTTAGGGGTTTGGGTAAGTTAAAAGGGGGAAAGGGTTATGGGTTGTTGATCTCGAGAGATCAACGACTGGGATTTAAAATTAGGCCGGGCGGGTTGTAATAAACGGGTATGGGATTGGGTCAATGGGTATGGGTTAATTGATTTTGGGCTGGTGTATTGGGATAGTATATAGGCAATTGGGCTGGGGTAATTGGGTAGTGTATAGGTCCGAAATTGGGGTTTTTAGGGGCTAGATTTTAAATACCCAATTTAACCAATAAATAATTTATAAAAAATAATTAATGAAGAAAAAAATATCACTTGTGCATTAAAATGATTTTAAATAATTACTTAACATTATTAAAATATAAAAAGTCATTTTCTGTAGAAATAGTGTAATTATGTATATATATGGACTATTATTGCAAAATATACAATTTTAGCCTAAGGATGCAAAATATAATTATAATAAATACATAAAAAAATTTAAAGCCTAATATGGATATAAATGATGAAAACTAAGTGATAAATCACCATAAAAATTTATTTGAAATGCAATTAATAATTGTTTATGCAAGAATAAATTTATAAAAGCCTTTAAAAATTATGAAAAATTATGGATAAAATACTTGATGATGCTCATGCACTATATTGAAGGTATATATGTATATTTTAAAAATATGTGAGGAAAAAATTAGGTATCAACACCAGGTGGCCCAAACCTATACATATTGATCCTTCTCAAAGGAACCCAAATTTAATGTGTAAGTATCATGGCACTCATGGCCATCGGGCCGAAGACTGCAGACAGCTGATGGAGGAGGTAGCTCGATTATTCAACGAAGGCAGCATTCGAAAATTCCTCAGTGATCAAGCCAAAAATCACTTCAGGGAGAGAGACGCCAACAAAATGTACGAGCAAGAAGAACCTCATCATGTTATTCACATGATCGTCGGCGGGGTCGACGTCCCACAAGGGCCTATATTCAAACGCACCAAGGTGTCGATCCCCAGAGAAAAACGGACTCGAGACTATATGCTCGAAGGCACTCTATCGTTCAATGATGAAGAAGCAGAAGACATCTCTTAATCGCACAACGACGCCCTGGTAATTTCTATTTTGTCAAATAAAATTCAAGTTAAGACTTCTTTTATCACTAAGTATGGAACTTATTGTTACAATGTAATTCCCTTCGGTAAAAAATGCATGAGCTACATACCAATGCTTAGTTAACAAAATGTTCGAAGAACATATAGGTAAATGAATGGAAATTTACATTGACGACATGTTAGTTAAGTCCCTGCGCGCAGAGGACCATTTGACTCACTTGCATGAAATATTCAAAATTTTGAGGAAGTACAACATGAAACTCAACCCCGAAAAGTCTGCTTGCAGTGTTGGCTCGGGAATATTCCTCGGCTTCATGGTATCAAATCGAGGAATCGAAATCAACCCCGATAAAATTAAGGCCATCGAGGATATCACCATCGTAGACAGTGTGAAAGTCGTACAAAGGCTAACGGGATATATAGTTGCCTTGGGTCGATTCATTTCGAGGTCATCAGATTGAAGCCACATGTTATTTTCCTTACTCAAAAAGAAAAATGATTTCGCGTAGACCCCGAAATGTTAACAAGCATTGGAGGATATGAAGCGATAGCTATCAAGCCCACCTTTGCTCCACACTTCGAAGGTAGATGAGAAAATGTACCTATACTTAGCAGTGTTCGAGGTAGCGGTAAGTCAGACCTTAGGAGATGCTGAAACTAGGTATCCACACTTAGAGAAGTTGGAACTTGCATTAATAGGCGCATCTAGAAAACTAAAGCCATATTTTCAATGTCATCATATATGTGTGATCACCACTTATCCACTCCGAAATGTTTTGCACATGCCCGAATTATCGGGTCGATTGACCAAATGGGCCGTCGAACTTGGCGGGTAAGATATCAAATATCAACCCCGAACGACCATCAAGTCCCAAATTTTAGCAGATTTATTGGCCTATTTATGCCAAACCTCATACCCGAAGTGGAAAAGGAACTTATGCTTAAATCGGGTGCATCGTCAGGGGTATGGACCCTCTTCATAGACGGTGCCTCGAATGTGAAATGGTCTGGTCTTGGTATTGTTTTGAAACCGCCTACGGGCAATATTATTAGACAATCCATTAAAACTGCCAAATTGACTAATAACGAGGCCGAGTATGAAGCTATGATTGCAGGTCTGGAACTAGCTAAAAGCTTGGGAGCGGAAGTTGTCCAGGCTAAATGCGACTCCCTACTTGTAGTTAACCAGGTAAACGGAACCTTCGAAGTTCAAGAGGACATGATGCAAAGGTACTTAGAAAAATTATAGGTAACCTTGCACCGCTTTAAATAATGGACTCTACGGCATATACCTAGAGAATAAAACACCGAGGCCGATGCACTTACCAATCATGGATCATCGGTCAACGAAGATAAGATCAATTCGGGGACCGTCGTCCAACTCTCAAGGTTTGTGATCGCGGAAGGTCATGCTGAAATAAATTCTACGAGCCTGACTGAGGACTGGAGAAACAAATACATCGAATATTTAAAAAATAGTAAGCTTCTGTCAGATCCAAAAGAATCGAGGGCCTTACGGACTAAAGCCGCTCGATTCACGTTAGACGAAGATGGAACATTGTACAGGAAGACGTTCGATGGTCCATTAGCAGTATGCTTGGGACCAAGAGATACTGACTATGTTCTGCGAGAAATCCATGAAGGCACTTGTGGGAACAATTCTGGCGTCGAGTCACTATTTCGAAAGGTCGTCAGAGCAGGATATTACTGGGATAGAATGGAAGAAGACTATAAAGAGTTCATTCAAAGATGCGAAAAATGTCAAAGGCTTGCACCGATGATCTACCAGCGCGGCAAATAACTTCACTCGGTCTTATCCCCATGGCCGTTCATGAAATGAGGAATGGACATCGTCGGTCCTTTGCCATCGGCCCCAGATAAAGTTAAGTTCATATTATTTATGACCGACTATTTCTCTAAATGGGTTGAAGCATAGGCCTTCGAAAAGGTCAGGGAAAAAGAAGTGATCAATTTTATATGGGATCACATCACATGCCGATTCGGGATACCCGCAGAAATAGTATGTGATAATGGAAAATAGTTCATCGACAACAGAGTAACAAAATATCTCGAAGATCAAAAAATAAAGAGGATACGATCGACACTGTATCACCCTAGTGGGAACGGACATGCCGAATCAACAAACAAGACTATCATCTAAAACTTGAAGAAAGGGCTAAATGAAGCCAATGGGAAGTGGAGAGAAAAATTTCCCGAAAGTTAGAAGTTAGTTCGACTGGCCCTGAGACACATTCCTCGATACAAGGATCCACCAGCGTTTTATCACCGACCGGCCAGAAGGAGGAAGATGAAGCTTTTTCTTTATGCGGCACATTTTTGGAGGTTTTTGCCATTTGTATATGCGTAAAGAGTAGAAGGAAGGTGTAAGATTGGTGCATTGATGAAAACAGCGGCGGCATAACAGGCGGTGATGAAAGAAAGATGAGAAGGATTTGAGAGTTAAGAGTTTCTAATCAAAGCTAAGTAAAGTTTGGATTAACAAAAGAGGGTGGTATTTATAGGCTTGTGACGAAGGTTTGGTATCACTAGTGGCCGATCGACGACTGACATGCATTGATGGTTTTTGCGAACCGAACCGATGGGATGTTACGGTCATATCCATCGCTTACGTCATGAATACCACATCATGATCGAGGTGCAGGGGAATCGAGGCTCAAATCGTTTCTTATCATCTCATTCTAAGAAACGCGGGGACTATCTATATACAGTTAAAATCGACCACATACGATTTCATGGTCTCGAGGGTCTTGTTTAACCAAAGAATTAGATCCTTTGACCAAAACTATCTTTAGGATGAACGCAGGTTACTGATAATCAAGGAAATATGATTAAATAAATAAGAATAAGTAAAAAAATCAATAGTATGATGCTCAGAAAGTAGAATGTATTGTATTCGAAGTCTTTTCTTCTTTACAAGTTACATTCCCCTCCTTTATATAGGGGGTTTCTTAATATAACGTCTACTTCTTGCAATTATCATCCATTAATGACTAATTATTACATTAATGAGGCGTTATAAAGGATAACCGTAACTGTTGTATGAAGGTTACAAAACATATGAATCATTAATTAAGGATTCCTGAATCTGCTTGTAGCTTAGTCTAGATTCATTCTAACCGTGTCTCTTTCCTTTCCCAATCAGGTTGAGTTTCCCGTGGCTGATTACTTCGTAGGTTTATTGATCCGCGACTCTTTGTTCTGTACCTCTTTATAGAATCATATCCAGCTGCCATGTTTTCCTTGGTCCACGTAGATGGCTGAGTTGTCATGATTCACCTTACGTGTGAAACTCTTTTTTACCAATACAGATAGTCCCCCCACTTACCATTTATTTATCGATTAATATTTGGTAAGTGGATACGCATTTATGGCGGGAATATTTTGCCGCCGCTTTTTCTTGAAACATTGTATCCTTCTCTGAACATAGGAGTCGTTTGTCACTTCCATTTAATGCTTAAGCCATGTGTCCCTTACGGATTGGTTCTGCAGTTACTCGGCGCCTTTTAGGGCTTTTTGCGGCTGCGCCAGTCACGAAGTGACACCTTCAATTATGACTTTTCATCATTGTTTTTCCCATGTTTGGCGGTTTTCCTCAAGTATAAATACCTCTCTTCTTTTCTTTACTTCCACGAAACACTTTCTAGCTTGTTTCTTTTACTTGTAAAGAACTTCTTCTTGCCTTCATAAACATGTCCTCTTCAAATCAACCCAAAAGAGTGATAGACGTCGAGATTTTAACACCTTCTTCTGCTCCGACTAGGAGTAGTAGGGGTGGTAGACTAAGGAGTCTAGGATCCACTCCTTCGAGAGGCTCTTCTTCTTCTAAGATAATCTCCCCTCCTTCTGCTAGGTCTTTAGTTTCTCCAAGGGCTAGGGCTTCCAGGTCTTTGTCTATAGGTAAAGATGAACACTTTCGTGAACCTCGAGTTGACGAAATCATTCCTGCCGAGTTTTTCTTTACTAGGGAAAATCAGGTCCTCGTAGATCAGTCTTCTTCCCTTGATAGTGTTGAGAGATATCCCACTCTCATTACTGAAGGTCAGATTTCTCTTGTTCGTAGGGAATGTTTTTGGAGGTCTGATTTCCCTGTATATATTCCGAATAGCAATCAAAGAATAACGTCTTATAATACGGGATATTCTTTTGTTTATATGTACCATTTTACTTTAGGGTGTAGACCTCCCATTGATCCAGTCATAATCGAATTCTGTCGTTTCTTCAATATTTTCTTAGGGAAAATTGGTCCGCTTGTGTGGCGAGTTGTCGCGTGTCATGGGAGTTTAGCTACTTTATCCTCGGTTCCCTTTACTTTTAACCATCTTATTCATCTTTATTCTCCTGCTTTATTCCGGCAAGGGTTTTTTACTCTAGCTGCTAGGAGTAAAAGAGTATTGGTAACCCTTGGAGATGATAAGGACAAAGGTTGGTACCTCCGGTATGTCGATGTGCCCACTGCTGGTTTAGTGGGTGAAGAAAATCTTCCCTTCCCTGAGAAGTGGAATCGTGCACGTGAGTATATTTTAGCTCAAATTTGTAACTTTTCTTCTTTTTACTTGAAGTGTTTTATTAACACCGTATCTATTTCTTCTTCCTTCAGCAATCATGGGTATTGTTGAGAATGTCTCCGGTATCCGTGATTGGGTAGAAAAATTGTTGTCTGTTGCTCCCCTAGAACAAATATCCTGGAAGTACGTATCTGGGAAGTACGGTTGACAAGTAAAGACCCACGGTAAGTGAAGCTTTTATTTCCGCTTATTTCCTTACTCGAGCCTTTTTTCCTTTTTTGCTTAACCTTTTTCCTTTTGATAGGGTTTTCTGCTTGTGGGGTGTCTGCTACGTCCATTCCGAAGATGTCTTTGGCTCAGGCTCAAGATATTATTGATGGTTCTTCTTCCTCGAAGAGGAAGGTTGTTGAGTTCCGATCTGTAGAAGGAGAAGAAGAAGGAGAGGGCATTTTGGTGCACAGGTCACAAAGAATGAGGGTGATTTTGGACGATGAGTCTTCACCCGGGGATGTGCCTTCAATGCCTAAAGTCATACCCTCTACCTCTGAAGATGTTTCTCCTTTTCCTGTGCATGAATCTGTGGATCACTTGTTTCATGAAGGTTTTGGTCCTGCTATTGATGAAGTCCCCTTGGCTGTCTTTCCCGCTTCTTTCCGAGAAGCTCGTTTGTTTGCTTCTGCTATTTCCTCCATTCCCTTAGCTATTACTACTCCTGCTGCTTCCATGCTCCACAAATTTCCCTACTTGTGGCTCCTTTACCTCATCCTGCTTTGCCTGCTTCCGTGCCTCGTGTTAGAGAAGTAGGTTCTTCCAGCAGGGAGATGAGGCAAGTGCTTATTGAGGTTCCAGCTGGTGGGAGCCTTTTTAAGAAATCCAGCCAAAGGTGTGGCTAAAGCCTTTGATTGGCCCGACAGAGAAGAACAAGCTTGAAAGCCATAGCGCCCTTACATGGGCTAATGAAGTCATCCATTCTTCTCTGAAGGTAAAAATGCGTTTCCTCATTTTTGTATATGAAATCTATCGTGTCTAATTGATTTCCTTTTTTGCATACCAATCTTTTAGGCATAGAGCTTATGAAAAGGATTTCTAATATGGAGCAAGAGTTAAAGGAGTGGCATGCTGAAATAGGGAATTGGAAGGGACAGTATGATAGCTTAAGGATCGACATGGATGCCTTAGAAGAAGAAAGGAATACCTTGAAGAGACAGATAAGAATCATGTCGCAGAACTAGCAGTGGAGAAGGCTTCTTCCAATCAGGCTGATAAGGATAAGAGCATTCTCGAATCTTCATTTGCTGAGAAATTGTCTCGTGCCTCAGAAGAAGTCAGGTACTTGAAAGACTTGCTGGGGCAGAAGGAGGAATACTCAGGCGAGCTTGTGCAATCACTCACCCGGACTCAGGAGGATCTTCGTAATGCTTTAGAGAGAGTCCAATCTCTGGAGGAGTCGAGTGTACCTTTGAGGGCTGCCCATGAAGTTGCTGAAGCGGAGAAGGACGGGCTAAGAGCTGAGCTTCAAGTATGGGCAAGAGATTATGAAGATCTCGAAGAGGCGGCTGCTGTCGATGTGAGCTGGGCGTACATGAATTCTCGCCTTGACACATTGACGGAAATGAGTCAAGAGGGTTTCGACCTTAGTGCCGAAGTAGCTAAAACTAAGGAAGCCATGGAGAAGGCTCAACAAGGTCATAACCTTTCTTCCCCTGATGGTGAGACTCATGTTGCTCGTGCCTCTTCTTCCCAAGTTGCTCCCGTTGCTCCCGCCAGTGATGAAGTCAATCCTCCTCCTCAAGAAGATTAAAGTGTTGATTCACCCTCTTTCTTTTATTTGATTAGTGGTTACCCCCAGCTCCATCAGGGGTAAATTTGGATGTTTTTAAAGTCCCCAACTGACAAATTAGGGGCACCTTAATGTATAAATTGTATGCGGCTAAGTACTAGTTAGTACTTAGTTCTTACTTAGCCGCTCGTTTTTTAATATATGCAAGTTATGACTTTTTTAATTTGAGCTTCTGTTCACTCTTAAGTCTTTTGCATGTTTTGATTTTTGAGGTTTTTGTTTTACTTCTAAATTTTTGCATGAAGATGACGAAATCACTCGTACCTTTTCGTAGGAGGCACGATGTTGTATATAAAATGTGAGCCTTTTTTGTAGTAGGCTTTGTTTATGAAAGAGGACCCTTTTTTGATTGACACTTAATGAAGAAGACGTCTCAACTTCATAATGGTGTAATAATGCAATAGACTGATAGGAATTTTTCACATGTTTAAGAATGTTTCTGAGGAAAGTTTTTTGTTTGAACTTCCGCGACATTTTACATGTGTTTTGATTATCGTCTAAAACTCGTGTTGCAACTGTTTTTATTTAACAGATTTGATATACACTTGTATTTCGTAACAGTTTTTTCCGAGTTAATACAAGGGAACAACTGCTTTTCATTAGTAACAGTTTTTATAAAGATTGGGGTTTTTACCCGTAACTGTTTTTGTTAACAACAGTTTTTAATAAGTACGAGGGAAATGCTTTTTCATCCGTAACTATTTTATTTGATAACAGTTTTCTGAAAAAATACAAGGATTTTGATCTTTCATCCGTAAATGTTTTATTTGATAACAGTTTTCTATATGAGTATAAAAATTTCGTAACTGTTTTAAATGAACAGTTTTTGAATGAGTACAATGATGATGATCTTTTACCCCTAACTGTTTTTGTTACAACAGTTTTGAATAAGTACAAAGATGTGCATTTCTTCCTCGTGGCTAATATTTTGCCTTTCAACCTGAACATGTTCAAAGGTTTTTTGAATTAGGCTTTGTATTTGAGTCTTTGGCTCTTTTGATTCTGCTCGTATCACTTGACTTGTTGGGTAGATGGATCTTCAGGCTCGAGCTTTGACTTTCTGATAGTCTTCTTTGCTTCGTCTTAGCCTTCCATACTGTATAGTCCCCCAAGTGATTGAGCTTTGAATAATGAAATCTCGAGCACTTGACTATTCCTTCCTTGTGGTCTTTTTCCTGAAAAGGAAAAACGTGCGGGACTCGAAGGTATATAGTTTTTTAGATGATGACTGATTAACCCTTTAAAACGTCTATTAGAAAGTGTAACCCTAGACCGAGAATTTAGTTATTTCCTCGCGTCTTTGCAAGTCTAATATCATCATCTGGGGATGGGTTAGCTTTATGCCTATCATCTAAAAAAGTTAGTACAATTTTAAATGTTCAAAATAAAATTGAATCGTGCGATACCTGACCGGGGGTACTTCTTTTCCTTAGAAGTAGTACTTCTTCAAGTGGATGGCATTCCAGCTTGTCGGTAGGATTCTACTGTCCATAGCTTCCAGCTCGTAGGCGCCTTTCCCAGCTATGCCTCAGACTTTGTAGGGTCCTTCTCAATTTGGACTTAGCTTTCCTGCGCCTGCTTCTTCAGTGTATTGAAAGACTTTTTTGAGGACGAAGTCCCCAATCTTGAAGTATCTGAGATGAGCTTTACGGTTGTAGTAACGCTCTATGATTTGTTTTTGAGCTGCCATCCGTATTAATGATGCTTCCCTTTGTGGTTCGAGCAGGTCCATATTAGTCCTTAACTCATCGTCGTTTGCTTCCTCCGTGGTTGTTACAAACCTTATGCTTGGTTTTCCATTCTCCACGGATATTAAGGCTTCTGAGCCATAGACAAGTGCGAAGGGAGTTTCTCCCGTGGCTGTTTTTGAAGTTGTTCTGTATGCCCATAATACCGCTGGTAATTCATCAGGCCAATTTCCTTTGGCTTTATCTAACCGCTTCTTTATATTGTTGATGATGATTTTATTTGTTGACTCAGCTTGACCATTATCCACGGGATGGTATGGTGTTGAAGTGATTCGTTTGATTTGCCAGCTTTCAAAGAATTCTGTGATTTGGGAGCCTATGAATTTGTGTGCCATTATCACACACGATTTCCTTCGGTATCGTAAATCGGAATACTATTTTTTGCCATAAAAAGCTTTTAACTTCCTTTTCTCGCACTTGTTTGAATGCTTTTGCCTCTACCCATTTTGTGAAATAATCGGTAAGTACGAGTAGAAACCGTACCTACCCTTTAGCTTGGGGAAGAGGTTCCACTATGTCCATACCCCATTTCATGAAAGGCCATGGAGATATATTTGGATGCAATAATTTTGTTGGTCGATGCATGTTATTAGCGAACCTTTGGCACCTGTCGCATTTGGATACAAAGTTCTCAGCATATTCTTCCATCTTAGGCCAATAGTACCCAGCTCTGATTAGGGTTTTTACCAAGGATCTCGCTCCTGAATGATTTCCAGAGTGTCCTTCATAGACTTATTTCATCACAAACTCCGTTTGATTAGGTCCGAGGCATTTAGCTAGGGGCCCTCCGAACATCTTGCGATATAGTGAATTGCGAATGAGGCAGTACCGTGCAGCTTTGCGGCGAAGTGCTTGAGTTGTTTTCTTGTCTTCAGGTACGGTGCCATTCTGCAAAAAATTAAGAATTTCGTTTCTCCAATCCCAGGTTAAATTGTTGAAAGTTACCTCATTTCTGTCCTAGTTGATCGCTGAATGGAAAAGATGAATAATGATTTCAATGTCTTTATTTGTTACTTCTGTGACTGCTGCGAGGTTAGCTAATGCATCTGCCTCTGTATTTTCCTCTCTAGGTATTTCTATTACCTTCCATATTTTGAATTGTCTTACGAGCTCTCGTGCCTTTTCCAAATACTGTTGCATCCAAGTCTCTCGAGCGATGTAAGTCCCCTGCATCTGGTTTACTACCAGTTGGGAGTCGCTGTTGATTACGATTTGCTCGATTGAGAGTTCTCATGCGAGTTCTAGTCTTGCAATGACAGCTTCGTACTCTGATTCATTGTTAGTTATAGGATAGCATTTAATAGCTTGTCGTGTCTTCTCACCCGTGGGTGATATTAAGACTATGCCTAAGCCGGCACCTTTTACATTGGAAGAGCCATCAGTAAATAGGGTCCATAGACCTGGATTAGCACAGTTAAAGAGTTGTAACTCCTTTTCTACCTCAGGAACAATGCTATTACTAAAGTCAGCAACAAAATCAGCTAATATTTCAGACTTAATTGCAGTCCTAGGCTGATATATTACTTCATGCTCACTTAATTCTATGGCCCACTTGGCTAATCTTCCTGACAATTCTTGCTTATGCAAAATATTTCTTAAAGGATATGAAGTCACAACAGTGATTGGATGACATTGAAAATACGGTCGTAATTTTCTAGATGCCATTATTAAAGCTAATGCTAACTTCTCTAGATGTGGATATATGGTTTCAGCATCTAGTAAAGTTTTGCTTACATAATAAATAGGAGATTGTTTACCTTTATCTTCTCTTACCAATACTGCACTTACAACAATTTCTGACACGGCTAAGTAGATGTACAATCTTTCCCCTTCTTTTGGCTTCGATAGCAACAGAGGTTTTGATAGATAAGCCTTCAAATTCTTGAGGTCCTGTTGACAATCTTCAGTCCATTCGAACTGATTCTGCTTTTTGAGGACTGAAAAGAATTTAAAACTTTTTTCGGAAGACCTGGAAATAAATCTTCCCAAAGCTGCTATTCTCACCGTTAGTCTTTGAACTTCTTTTTTATTCATTAGTATATCAGGTATTTCTTCTATAACTTTAATTTCAGCGGGATTTACCTCTATTCCTCTGTTTGATACAAGGAAACCCAAAAATTTACCTGATTGTACACCGAAAGCGCATTTTTCTAGATTCAACTTCATGTTATACCTGCGTAAAATGTCAAAGGTAATAGATAGGTGCTGGAAATGGTCTTCCGCCCGTGTTGATTTTACTAGCATATCATCAATGTAAACTTCCATCGCTTTTCCCAGATGTTCCTAGAACATCTTAGTCACTAGCCTTTGATAGGTGGCTCCAGCGTTTTTTAAGCCAAAAGGCATGACCTTATAGCAGTAAGTCCCTTTGTTCGTAATGAAGGAGGGTTTTTCCTCGTCTGAGGGATCCATTTTAATCTGCTTATAACCAGAATATGCATCTAGAAAGCTTAATAATTCATGACCTGCAGTAGCATCAATCATTTGATCTATATGTGGTAATGAGAATGAATCTTTGGGGCATGCTTTATTTAAATCAGTATAATCTACGCATACCCTCCATTTGCCATTCTTTTTTGGTACCACCACAGTGTTAGATAACCAGTTAGGGTACGTAACCACTCGTATCGAACCAATTTTCAAGAGTTTTTGTACCTCTTCGTCAATCACTTGGTTCTTGAATGGTCCTCGCTTTCATTTTTTCTTTTCGACCGAGGCTCAGCCTCGTGCCTACATACACCTTCCGTTCAGGTTTTTGTTCAAACAATGGAACAACTTCGAGCTCTTCCGTAGTTGTTTTGATGTGTTTGTCTTCTTCCGGTTCATGAATGACGGCATGTATGGAGTCTACATCTATGTGATCCAACGCGTCTTTCGTGGTGTCTGGATTCACTTTCTCGTGGGTATCTCTTCTCGTACCTGTCTGAAAATTTACTTCTGCCATACCTGTTTGGTCAGTAATTGTTTCCGTACTTGTTTGGCCGGTGACATCCGTTTGAAAGATTTCTCTATTTTTCGGTTCTTCCGTCTCTTTTTTGTTATAAAGTGCCACGAAATTTATATTTCTGGAGGTCTGTTGATCACCTCTAATTTGTCTGATTCTCCATTCTGAGGGGAATTTAATTACCTGGTGTAAGGTGGATGGTACTGCTTTCATGTCGTGGATCCAAGGCCTCCCCGTAATTACGTTATAAGCCATGTTAGTATCAATGACTTGGAATTTGGTGTTCTTGGTTATTCCCTCGGCGTAGGTGCTAAGTTCGATCTCTCCTTTGGTTATCACCGTAGAGTTATCAAACCCTGATATGGCTCGTGCCTTGGGATTGCCTGATTTCCCATGAGCATTTCTTCCACGACTCTTAACAAGATGATATTGACTGAACTACCTGGATCAATCAACACTCTTTTAACGTTAGTGTCATGAATGAGTAAGGATATTACCAGAGCATCATTATGGGGAAACATTAGTCCGCCAAAATCTGCATCGTCAAAGGTTATGTCATCTTCATTTGGATTTTCTCGAATTCGCTTTCCGTGGGTAATTGTGACCTTCGAGGCTAATTTGCAAACTATTCCGTTCACTTCCTCTCCTCCATGTATCATGTTGACTGTTCTTTTTGTAGAAGAAGGCTTCGGGGGCTCCTACATGTTATTCATATATGCCTGTTTACCTTTATCACTAAACAATTCTGTTAAATAGCCCTGTTTCAATAAGTGTTCTATTTCACCTTGTAAAAATCTGCAATCTGCAGTCCTGTGTCCATGATCATTATGGAACTCACACCAGAAATCTGGGTTTCTTTTATTTGGGTTTGACCGCATTTCTTTGGGCCATTTAACCTTATCTCCCATATTTCTTACTATTGAAACAAGTTCAGGAGTACTTACATTAAAGTTATGATCCCAAATTTGTGCATTACCTCTAGGTCGTTCATCCCGATCCTTTCTGGATCTAGATGCGGATGAGCCTACATCCCTGCTTGGTGGTCTATAATTTGACCTAGTATTTTCAAACCTGGGGCGAGTTTCGCGTCCCGATGGTCCTAAGTAAGGATCATACATGTTTTTACCTTATCTCTTGTCTGATTTGGATCGCCCGGATCTGGAATGATCTTCGTCTTTCGATCGAGCAATGATATCTTCTTCTATTCGAAGATTAGTACTGTACCTGTTATATACATTGTTCCACGTTGTAGCTGGGAATTCCCTCAAATTTTCTTAGAGTCTCCTCGTGGCTTCTGAGCTTTTGTCGTTTAGATTACTCGCGAATGCCATGGCTGCCCAATTATCAGGTACTCTGGGTAATTTCATTCTTCCTCGCTGGAACCTATCTACAAATTCACGGAGTAGTTCCGTGTCTCCTTGCTTGATTTTAAATATGTCCTCCATTCTTTTCTCGACTTTTTGTGCACCAGAGTGTGCTTTTGTGAAAGAATCTGCAAGCTCAGCAAAAGAATCAATAGAATTTTCAGGGAGAAGAGAATACTAGGTTAGGGCTCCTTTTGTCACTGTTTCTCCGAATCTTTTGACAAGGACTGATTCAATCTCTTGTTTCATTAAGTCGTTGCCCTTTACTCCGGTGGTAAAAGCAGTCACATGTTTGCGTGGGTCAGTTGTTCCATCATTCTTAGGAACGTCAAGCATTTTAAACTTCTTGGGTATAGGCAAGGGTGTTGTGCTTGGTTTCCAAGGTTGTTGAGAGTATCTATCAAAATCAATGCCCTTGATAACAGGCGGTACTCCAGGAATTTGCTCGATTCGATTGTTTTGTTCCTTCATTTGTTTCTGCTTGGTTATCAGTAAATTTTGTAATTCAAAATTATTAGTCATACCTGGTCTCGCTTCGAGAGATTTGTTAGGAGTGTCACCCTTTGCTGAGTTTGCCAACCCAGACTGAGGATTTTCCATGGTGACAGTATTGTTTGGAGGTAGTGTTAGCGATGCAGGTGGTGACGTCGGTAGTCCCCTTGCAAATTCTTGCAAAGCTTGTCCCACGTACTCTGCAATCATTTGCTTTATTCGATCTTGTTCTACCGTTTGTTCATTGTTATTGCGGTTGTTATCAGCTCTTTTCGAGGATGGTTCCCTTGAACCACATGGGGTTCCTTGAGGTGATGGAACTGGGGTTCCATTCCTCTGTTGGTTGTTGTCGTTGGAGTTCGACATAGTTTAGAGGATATCAATTGAAAAGTAAATTAAGATTATCAGGTTCCCGGTAACGGAACCAATTTGTTTAACCCAAGAATTAGATCTTTTTACCAAAGCTATTTTTAGGATGAACGCGGGTTACTGATAATCAAGTAAATATGATTAAATAAAGAAGAATAAGTAAAAAATCAATAATATGATGCTCAGAAAGTAGAATGTATTGTATTCGAAGTCTTTTCTTCTTTACAAGTTACATTCCCCTCCTTTATATAGGGGGTTTCTTAATATAACGTCTACTTCTTGCAATGATTGTCCATTAATGACTAATTATTACATTAATGAGGCGTTATAAAGGATAACCGTAACTGTTGTATGAAGGTTACATAACGTATGAATCATTAATTGAGGATTCCTGAATCTGCCCGTAGCTCAGTCTTGATTCATTCTAACCGTGTCTCTTTCCTTTCTTAATCAGGTTGAGTTGCCCGTGGCTGATTACTTCGTAGGTTTATTGATCCGCGACTCTTTGTTCCGTACCTCTTTATAGAATCATATCCAGCTGCCGCGTTTTCCTTGGTCCACTTAGCTGGCTGAGTTGTCATGATTCACCTTACGTGTGAAACTCTTTTTTACCAATACAGGTCTGCCTCGAGATTAAGTCCATATCGAAGCAAGCTCGAGCTCAAAGAACACAGAGACCGAAGGATCGAGATCGGGCAAGATCAACATCGAGCAACAGAATGACGAGATATCTGTAATCGACCACAAATCTCGGCGGGAATCTCGGGATTGACAGAACCATTAATGGTTATTGATATCAATCATGTATTTTATTTCCGGAATAAGAGTTATACCTTATTTAGGATTCCGCTACTATATAAAGAGGAACCCTGTTCATTTGTAAACACACAATTACTGAGAAATAATAATACTCTGCTCTTTTACTTGCTTACAATTCCCTACCGTTCTTATTTTTCTCATTGTTCTTACTGCTCTTAACGCTTGATCTCGAGCCTATTCCAAATCGATGTCGATAACTTGAAAACATCATTGGTTTGATTTATTTTAATCGTTTAATTCATTTATTTAGTTTAATTACTACTCGTATTTCGAGGTAAACACTAAGAATTATATGTAAAAATTAAGCATTAATTCAAACTAGATAACATTTTAGACTAATAATCTTGAGGTTTCAATTTACTCTACAAATGTTCTTTGTGTTCTCATAATGTCGCTTTATACATATGATACAACAAACAACAACAACAACCCAGTGAGATCCCACATGTGGGGTTTGGGGAGGGTAGTGTGTACGCAGACCTTACCCCTATTCAGCAGATGTAGAGAGGTTGTTTCCTATAGACCCTCGGCACAAGCAGGAGAAAGAGAGACAGTGTATCAGTAGCAGCAAATGAATCCAAACAGATAACACCAACAACACAATAGCCAAAAAATACAAAGCAAAGTAGTACAACTAAGCATCAATAAAGGCACAATACTACATACGTACGGGAATAATATGTACACAAAGTGATGCTAAACTTACTATAGCCTAACTTTCAATCCTAAGGAAGTATTAAGAACACAACTGGATCCCTAGCAGCCTAAAACAAGACACTATCACACTAGCCTTCTATCTCCTAACCAACTACCCTAATGCTCGACCTCTGCAACTTCCTATCAAGGGCCATGCCCTCGGAAATCTGCATTCGCACCATGTCCTGCCTGATCACCTCTCCCCAATATTTCTTAGGCCGCCCTCTACCTCTCCGCATACCAGTCAAGGCCAACCTGTCACACCTCCTCACCGGTGCATCCAGGCTTCTCCTCGTCACGTGCCCGAACCATCTAAGCCTAGCTTCCCGCATCTTATCTTCCATGGGAGCCACACCCACCTTCACCCGAATATCTTCATTCCTAATCTTATCTAGCTTAGTGTGTCAGCACATCCATCTCAGCATCCTCATCTCTGTAACTTTCATCTTCTGGATATGAGAATTTTTCATTAGCCAGCACTCTGCACCATACAACATGGCTGGCCTAACCACTACTCTATAGAATTTTCCTTTGAGTGCTGGGGGCACCTTCTTGTCACACAGGACACCAGACGCTAGCCTCCATTTCATCCACCCCACTCCTACACGGTGCGTGACATCCTCGTCAATATTCCCACCCCTGAATAATCGACCCCAGGTAATTGAAGCCCCTTTTCTTGGGGATGACTTGTGATTTATACATATGATACTGATACAAATTATGATAAAATAGTGAGAACTTATACCTACTTCATAAAAGTGACGAAGATAATCGATAAGTAAGCAATTGGCTATAGAACAAAAGTATTTGACTAACATAATGTCGTGCGGGAGAAAAAATCCAAAATAGTCCCTCATGTTTCGACAGACTCAGAGTCATTTTTATTATTTCGCTTGGAGCACTAATAGCCCTCCATATTTTCAACATGTTTACACTTTTAGTTCTCCAAAAATTACATCTATTCTTTTAAAAAATCGTTTTCCTCCACTAACGGATAGTAGAATCTCACGTCTTTTTCACCATCTTTCTTCCTTCACTGAGTTACCATTATTTCTTTAAATCAAATCACGTCACAAATTAGATATGATGTTGATAGAGGGACCAAATGTTCAATGTATTAGGTTAGAAACTAGGGGTAAAGAAGCCGACAACAAAGTAAAACGAGGAGAAGTGGAGGAAAATGAAGCATCAAAAAATGAGGACACCATCACTAACTATCGTCTTAGAGTGGGGAATAGATTTACCGAAGGGTAAATTATATTTTATTTCAACGAGAACGGTGAAAATTATATAGCTGTCCGTTTTAACTTGATCATGTGTCTGTTACATCCCGTAATTAATCTCTATGGGCAGAGGTAAACGAAGATGAATTGACTAAACGGATTCAAAATTTTAATTTCATGAGCTCGAATTTGGAATTTTACCACATCTCAATTAGATTTAGGGGGTATGAATCTAATATTTATACTTATTTAATAAATTTTATAACTAATATACAAGGTTTAAGTCAAACTTATTATATCACGTTGACAAGAAATGCCTAACATCTAGCACTACAAAAAAACGGCCGTTAAATCATTCAGAAATACTGATCGAAATTGGTCGGAAAACTAAAATAATTGACCAATTTCTGACCGATTTTTAGGCTGGTTGGTAATAAATAACGATCGAAGTTGGTCGCGATTTCAAACCGATTTCGGTCGGTCAATTAAATTTCACAAACGACCCTAAAAGAAAAAATTTGAAATTTTTTTCAATCGAATTCGATCGGTATTTTTAATTATGCAATTAAAAAATGCGTCGTCTGGGAATCGAACAGGGTATGCATTGTGGCAGGATACTATTCTACCACTAGACCATTAGTACATTTTTATTTAAGATTTTCTTTTATTTTATTTGTACTCTTTAATTGCTTTTTCGCGCGAGTCGGTCGATTTTATTAAAAATATAAAATTACCGACAGAAGTCAATCGGCTTTTTATAATGACTGACTGAAATAACCGATCGATTTCGGTCGATTTTTTAAATTTTAATTTATTTTATACGAAAAATCGACCTATTTGGGTCGGTTTCTTAAAAGATAAATTTTGCGGGACGCTAAAATAGTTTCATGCATTTTTTAGCCCAAAAAAACCGACCGAAGTTGGTCGGTTTTGTAAAAAAGATATTGAAAAATAAAATATTTTGAAAAATCGGCCGACTTTGATTGGTTTTCGGTCGGTTTTTGATTGGCAGCGGTCGATTTCGGCCAAATATTTAGTAGTGTAGGTCTAGTGGTCAATAAAATGAATTTACCTTGAAAATTATAATTTAAGAATGAGCAGCCACAAAATATATTAGTAGGTGATTAACAGGTAGATTATCGGATTCTTTGTACTAATAAAAGGTAGAAGGTAACCATGAAATAAATTGAGATGTACAGGCTAGTTCGGATACCACTTTATTATCAATAAAAAGTAAACAAATGATAATTCTTTTTCTTTTTTCTTTATTGGATTCTTTTTGAGGGGGGAGGGGGGGTTGGATACATTTTACCCAATTGTGCTGTTTTCTATAATTAATTTGTATCAACTAGTAGCGGATTCAGAATTTTCATCAAGGGGTGTCAAAATATAAATAATTAAATACATCGAAAAATCAAAAAGAGTCAACGTATAGTAAATATATATAAAATTTAAAAATTTATCTAACAAAATAGTATAATTTTCCGGCGAAGGGTGTCCTCATCAACTAAGTCTTTGTATTATATTTCCCGCAAAATTATTATAAATCTTTGAGAGAAATATGATTGTGAATATTGAGTTATTGGCGTTTTCCTTACGCTCCAAGTCTTAAATAGAAACTTTATCGTTCAGCATCAGATCAATATATTATTGAAAATTTATGTGTGTGACTAGTAGCACTTCAGAAGGATATTCCCTCACATTTATTCTTTCTCTGCAAATTACCAAGATATAGAGACAAGAACATAGAAAAGAAATATAATTATAAACGGAGACAAGAAATTTTAGATCCCAACAACCCCATCAAAATATGATTTGTTCATTTGTTGTGTGTCCTTTCATCAAAGATGTCAATTCCACGGGATGTGAAAAATCGAATTCAGTACAACATGGGTCCCATTCAATATTTTACAACAAATATATTATGATGTTGAAATATGCAAGTATCATCATTACCAGAACTAGATTCCCAGCCATGGAGCTAGCAATGCAAACTTTTTAAAAAGGAAATAAAATAAAATAAAGGAGATCACAAACACATGCCCCTACATTACATCACAAAATAAAAGGTTATTATTATGCAATTACGCTAGCTAAGACACTCGTTATTATTACAAAAAAAGCAATAAAAAGCTTTTTTGAAACAAAAACAAAAGACTAAAAAGCAGAGAAAGTTTCCTCCAACTCTTCAACAACAGTAGCAATGTCAAACTTCTTATTCTTGTTCCTCCTATCACACTTAGTCCTAATTTCACCATTTCCACCAGTTAACACGTTCAATTGTCCCATTTTGATCATACCAATCACAAACTTGTCAAAAAACAGTGACTGGTTCTTAGCAAAGCTCTCGACAATACCCCTAGTCCTTCTATCAGTGAACAAATCTTGATCCGATGTGAAAAGCCCTTGCCTATTCATGAGATCAACGTAGTATTTGTTGTCAAATAAATTAGGGGTTCGGATATCCATGTCGACAGTATTGTTGGAGTTCGCGGTTGGACAACTGGTCTTAAGGTTGTTAGCGAATGTTTTGTCCATGGTTGGGTCTTGGTTAGGGAAGAGACGGTCGGTGAAGGAAGTGCAGTGGCTGATTCCGATGGTGTGGGCCCCGGACAAAGCGACGGCGTCGGTGGCGTCTAAACCCTTGGTTGCAAGGCGACTGAGGACTACTGTGGTGTTGGCAAATGGTGCAACAAGGTTGTCTAAGGTTGCTTGTTCTGTTGCAAAGGTCCGTCCATCTTTTCTTCCTAAGGGTACATTGTAGTTGGGCCCACCAGTCTGAAAGGAACATAATCTCATAAGTAACAATATGCAGGTTCTAAATTAATTAATCGATAATTTCTTAAAATAAATAAATAATATAGACAAAAGTTACTGAGTTCTGTTCTAGCTCCAGACCCATGAACATGATCCAAAGCAAGATTAATAAGCATGGACTAAATGGTAATTTTGTCTTACCAAGACAACAGAGTCCCTAGCAGCAATAGCTGTAATGTCAGAGCAAGACACAACTTTCCCACATGCATCGTGAACCCTTTTCCTAAGATCATCAATGATCTTGAATGATCTCTTTCTTAGGGTCAAATTAGGAATTGCAGTCTGTTCACTTGGCCCTCCTGCTGATCCATCTAGCAATACGGAACCATCACATCCCTACAATAATGTATATGTACCAATAATGGAATACAAACATTTTAAAAAATATTGCTATATCAAAGATAACTAATTAAAGGGCAGTTTTTTTTATCATGACTATATTAACAAATACAAACATTTGAAAAAATAAATAAAATTACCTGAACAAAGCAATCATGGAAATGAAGGCGAAGTAAACCGGCAGCTTGACCAACATCATCCTTGATCTGCTTTTGAAGCCTCTTCCTAATAATGGATTCAAGCTGAGGGCAACTAGATTCATAAAATTTCCATGAAAGACCTTTCACTGGAGCAGGTATCTGAGCTTCTATTACAAAGAAGGAAGTAGAAACAAGAACAACAAGTATAAAACTCGAAGCAGTGGACACCATGGCTGCTTTCTCTTTCTAGATACAAAAACAGCAGGAACAAGGCTCAAATTTATAGCCATATAAAGTTATCCACTTGGATATTGTTTTGTTCCATGATTTAGACTTTAAGAGGAATCACGAAATATTCTATTAAAGAGCCGCGTGGTCGCCATTCTGTTCTTGGTCTTTCGATTAAAATATTTCAATTTGAACATTGCATAGAGTGACTCCACGAATTAAAAGACATCTGCCTGTTCGTTAGTATTATTATTATTTTTATTATTATTATGCAAATACCGAGTGTGATTATCTTTTTTATTATTACATCAATTAGAAAAGCAAAATATGTTAGCCGCCAGCAATAAAGAATGCTAATTTTATTTCGAAAAGTGAGGGTACTCCCTTGTATCCCAATAATCCGATAATCTTAGTCTCAAATTTAGTATTAATGTTAAGTATTAAAAGTAAAGGTAAGATTATAAATTAACGTAGCATGATTATTAGGTATAAATTCCATATACAGACACATGTCATGTGCTTAAAGGTCATAATGCGATAAATAATAATTATCGGAGGAGTATTATGCAGTGAATTTAGGCTATAATAATAATAATTAGAAAGTTATGTAGGCATTTTTCACTTTGGCCATTTTATTTTATTTTCTAATCTCTCCAGCTAAATTATTTTATTTATTTTATGCTGATTTTTATCTAAACGTACTTATATTTAATTTCTCCAACCAAATGACCCCTCATTACTTTGGTGCATGTATCAGTTGCACGTAAGTTATTTCCAGATAGACCTGCTGCTTCTATCCATATATGACCTTTATTACATGTGTATACGGGTAAATCGAGGCTAATGAGCACCCCGATTTTCCGGTGAGGCAAACGAAACAAGGACGTAACTACAAGGAATCAAATCGAAGCCAGGAGCCTCTCGTACCAAGGCCCGAAAAAAACGCCTGCCCTCGGAGCCATCGAGCCCACGCCCCCCGGATCCAGTTCGAGTTCCAAGACCTCAGAAAGCATTACCGAACGACCGCACACGATTAACAAAGGGCCATGATATCCGTTCCCAACCGGATATCACGGCACGAATCTCGGCCCGTATCGGAAGCATATCAGTGATTAGCAAAAAGGAAGAGTTTTACCTTTCTTAGAACTGTACTTAGGGTAAAACTCCCCTACTATATAAAGGAAAAGCTGATTATTGAATAAACACACTGTAATACGCATATCAAGGCAATATACATTTGTTTTCTCTTCTTCTAAAGGTTATTCAAAGTTCATAATTTTCTTCATAGTTCCTTCATAAGTGTTGGTTTCCGAACCGAAGGCATGCTAATTGTTAGGCGCACAACTAAGCCCGAACTCGATACTCCTACTGGTTTGGCCATCTATTCTATGTTTAATCTGTTCATCTAACGTTAGTAATCACCTGTATTGAATTAGTCCACATTGTTTAACCAAAGAATTGGATTCTTTGCTCAAAGCTATTTTAAGAAGAACACGAGTTTCTGATAACCAAAGAATAAACTAGTTATTGTAAGTAAACTTGTAAATGAAAAGTAATAAGATGCACAAAAAGTAAGAGTATTGCCGTAGTTGTTCGAATGCATGTCACTTACAAGTTATATTTTACTCCCTTATATAGGGAATTTCTTAATATAATGTCTACCATTTTCAGTGATTGAGCATTAATGACTATAATGACATTAATATAACGTTACAATGATTAACCGTAACTGTTGCGTGAAGGTCGTGTAACGTCTGGCTCATTAATTGAAGATCTACGAATTTGCCCTTTATTCTGCCCGGATTCACTCTGACCGTGTCTTCATCTTCTCAATCAGGTTGAGATTCCCGTAGCTAATTATCCCGTGGGTGTGCTATTCCGTGCCTTTTTGCCTCGTACCTCTTCATAGATTCATGTTCAGTTGTCGTGTTTCCGTTACTCCACATAGATTGCAGAGTCACCACATTTGTTACATGTGTGAAGCTCTTTTTTACCAATACAGATAGTCCCCCACTTACCATTTATTTTTCGCTTAATATTTGGTAAGCAGATATTAATTTATGGCGGGAATATTTTGCCGCCGCTTCACTTGTAACATTGCGTCCATCTCTGAATGTAGGCGTCACTTGTCACTTTCATTTAATGTTTGTACCACGTGGCATTTCCGGATTGGTTCTGCAATTATTCAGCGTCTTTTAGGGCTTTTTGCAGCTGCATGAGTCACGAAGTGACAACTTCAATTATGACTTTCACATCACTATTTTTTCTATTTTTCGACGGTTGTCTTCAAGTATAAATACCCCTCATTCTTGCTTTACTTTTGTTTAACCAAATAATTAGATCCCTCGACTAAATCTTATATCTAGGAATGAACACGGGTTTATGATAATCAGGGAAATAATGATAAATGAAAAGGAGTAAGTAAATAGACAATAGTATGATGCACAAAAAAATAAAGAGTATGGTATTCATAGTCCAGATGCCCCTTACAAATTAACTTCTATTCCCTTATATAGGGAAATCTTTAGTATAACGTCTACCTCTTGCAATGATAACACATTAATGACTAATTATTACATTAATGTAACATTACACTGAATAACCGTAATTGTTGCGTGAAGGTTGTGTAACGTGCATATCATTAATTGAAGACCTTTGATTCTGCCCGTAGCTCTGTCCGGATTCATTCTGACCGTGTCTCTTCTTTGTCTCAATCAAGTTGAGTTTTCGTAGCTGATTACTTCGTAGGTATATAGTGTCGTGCCTCTTTGCCTCGCACCTCCTTATAGAATCATGTCCAACTGTCATGTTTTCCTTATTTCACGTAACTGGCTGAATCATCAAGAATTATCATATGTGTGAAGCTCTTTTTTACCAATACAGATAGTCCCCCCACTTACCATTTATTTATCGATTAATATTTGGTAAGTGGATATGCATTTATGGCGGGAATATTTTGCCTCCGCTTTACTTCGAAACATTGTATCCTTCTCTGAACATAGGCGTAGCTTGTCACTTCTATTTAATGATTAATCCACGTGTCAATTCCGGGTTGGTTCTGCAATTACTCGGTGCCTTTTAGGGCTTTTTGCGGCTGCATCAGTCACGATGTGACATCTTCAATTATGACTTTCACATCATCATTTTTCTCATATTTCACGGTTGTCTTTGAGTATAAATACCCTTTTTCCTTTCTTTACTTTCACGAAAAACTTTCATTCTTTGTTTGTGAAGAATCTTTTCCCTTGTCTTCGTAAATATGTCTTCATCGAACCAACCAAAATGAGTGATAAATGTGGATGATTTGACCCCTTCTTCTGGTCCGACGCGGAGCCGAAGAGGTGGTAGACTGAGGATTTTAGGTTCTACTCCCTTAAGAGGCTCTTCTTCTTCCCAGATTACTTCTCCTCCTTCTGCTTGGTCTTTAGTTTCATCAAGAGCTAGGGCTTCCAAGTCTTCATCTAGGGGTAGAGTACATCATGAACCCTTACGCGAACCACGAGTGGATGAAATAATTCCTGGTGAGTTTACCTTCTCTAGGGATAGTCAGGTCCTTGTTGATCAGTCGTTCTCCCTTGATAGTGTTGATAGGTACCCTACCCTTATTACCGAAGGTTTAGTTCCCCTTGTTCGCAGGGAATGTTCTTGGAAGTATGATTTCTCTATTATTATTCTGAATAGCAAGCAAAGAATAACGTCTTACAAGACGAGATATTCTTTCGTTTATACCTACCTTTTTACTTTAGGGTTTAAACCTCCTATAGATCCAGCCATCATCGAATTCTGTCATTTCTTCAAAATTTGCTTAGGACAAGTCGGTCCTCTCGTGTGGCGGGTTGTTGCGTGTCTTCGATGTTTAGATACTTTAGCCTCGGTTCCTTTCATCTTTAATCATCTCATCATCTTTATTCTCCTGCCTTATTTCGTCAAGGGATTTTACTCTGGCTGCCAGGAGTAAAAGAGTGCTGGTAACCCCTGATGACGATAAGGATAGAGGTTGGTACCTTCGGTACGTTGCTGCGCCCACTGCTGGTTTAGTGGGTGAAGAAACTCTTCCCTTCCACGAGAAGTGGAATCGTGCACGTGAGTACATTTTAGCTCACATTTGTTATTTTTCTTCTTTTTGCTTTAAGTATTTTATTAACACTGTAGTTGTTTCTTCTTCTTTCAGCAATCATGGGTATTGTTGAGAATGTCTCCAGTATCCGTGATTGGGTAGAAAAGTTTTTGTCGATTGCTCCGTTGGAGGAAAGGTCTTGGAAGTACTTCTCCGGGAAGTACGGTTGGACAGTGAAAACTCACGGTAAGTGAAACATTTTTCGTTTCTTTCCTTGCTCGAATCTCTTTCTCGTTTTAACCCTTTTATTTTTGATAGGGTTTCCTATCCGTGGAGTGTCTGCTGCATCTATTTCCAAAATGTACCTGGCTAAGGCCCAGGAAATTATTTCAAGATCTTCGTCTTCGAAGAGGAAGGCTGGTGGAACTAGGTCCTCGGAAGACGAGGAGGAAGACGAGGACACTTTGGTGCATAGGTCGCGTAGAAGGAGGCTGATTTCAGACGATGAGTCTACACCCGTGGATGTGCCTTCCGTACCTGAAGTCAGACTTTCTTCCTCTAAGGATGCCTCTCTCTCTCTCCTGTGCATGATTCTTTGGATCATTTGTTCCGTGAAGGCTTTGGCCCCGCTGTTAATGAAGTTCCCTTGGCTGTTTTTCCTCCTTCTTTTAGAGAAGTTCCTTCATCTACTCCGCTCCCTTGGCTATTACTGCTCCCGTTACTACTTTGCCCGTGGCTTCTTCATCTCAACCTGCTTCCATGCCTCCTCCTGTTAGAGAAGTAGGGTTTTCCAACAGAGAGATGAGGCAAGTGCTAACTTAAGTCCCGGCTACTGGGAGCCTTTTTAATAAATCCGGCCAACCTGATTGTGGCTGAAGCCCTTGATAGGCCCAATAGAGAGGTCCAATCTGGATAGCCATAGTTCTCTTACCTAGGCTAATGAGATCGTGCATTCCTCGTTGAAGGTAAAGTGCATTCTTTTGCATTTCATTCTTGTACATGTAATTGCCGTATCTAATTGATTTTCTCTTTGTAGATCAATCTTATAGGCACGGAGCTCATGAGGAGGGTTTCTAATGTGGAGCAGGAAATAAAAGAGTGGCATGTTGAAGCGGGTAACTGGAAGGGACAATATGACAGCATGAGGCTTGACATGGAAGCCTTAGAAGAAGAAAAACGCACCTTGGAGCGGCAGATGAGAGTCATGGCAGCTGAGTTGGCAGTGGAGAAGGCTTCTTCTAACCAGGTGGACAAAGACAAGAGCATCCTTGAGTCTTCATTTGCTGAACAATTATCCCGTGCCTCAGAAGAAGCTAGGAGTTTAAAAGCCTTGCTAGAGTAGAAAGATGAGTACTCAGGCGAGCTTGTGCAGTCTCTGAATCAGACCCAGGAGGACCTTCGCAATGACTTGGACGAAATTCGATTCCTGGAGAGGTCTGTTGCACCTTTAAGGGCCGCCAAAGATGCTGTTGAGGATGAGAGGGACGGGCTGAGAGCTGAGATTGTGATATGGGAGAATGATTACGAAGCTCTTGAGGAAGCGGCAACTGTCGATGTTAGTTAGGCGTACATGAATTCTCGCCTCGATACATTGACGGAAATGAGTTAAGAGGGTTTCGACCTTAGTGCTTAAATAGCTAAAATCAAAGAAGCCATGGAGAAGGCTCAACAAGGTCAGAATCTCTCTTCACCCAAAGGTGAGGCTCCTACTGCTCAAGTCCCCTCATTCTCAGCTGCTCCTGCCTCCTCTGTCGGTGAAGAAGTTGATCCCCCATCTAAAGACAATTAAGATGTTGGTTCCCCCCCCCCCCCC